>JAQMYF010000012.1:40573901-40590033 GCA_030014195.1 Neosilurus mollespiculum | reverse complement strand
CATGAAAAGAAAGGAAACTCATTGAATGAGAAGGTGTGTCCAAACTTTTGGTCTGTACTGTATATATATATATGTATATGTATGTATGTGTATATGTATGTATATATGTGTGTGTGTGTGTGTGTATATAAAAAAATACTTGTATTTGTGATCTAGCAGGTATATTCAAACACATGTGTCGCCTAGTAACTGAGCAGGGCTTAAGATTAGCTTTCTTTGAGGAACTGAAATTGATAGGAATTATCTAGGATTGTTGAAATAAGCCTGGTTTATGGAGTGAGCTTGCTTTGTGGAGTAATCTACTTTCCCAACTCAATAGATTTACATGTACGTTGTGTATGAGGGAATTATTAGATGAGGAAAAAACACAATTTCAAGATTTAGGTTTGCAGTTCTTTGTGCGGTGGCACGGTGGCATAGTAGTTGGCATGTGTGCTTCAGAGCAAGAAGGTCATGCGTTTGAGTCCCAGGCTCAGGCGTTTCTGTGTGGAGTTTGCACGTTCTCCCTGTGCTTGTGTGGGTTTCGTCTGGGTACTCTGGTTTCCTCTGACAGTCCAAGGACATGCACATTAGGCTAATTGGCTGGTCCAAGTTTCCCCTAGGTGTGAGTGTGAATGGTTTGTTGTGTTTTGGCCCTGCAAGCTGTTCAGGGTGTACGCCACGTTCACCCAGTGTCAGCTAAGCTAGGCTCCAGTATCCCCGTGATCCTAATAGGCTTAAGTGGTTTGGCAAATGAACAAGTCAGTGAGTTTTCTGTGCCTTCAGTTTCTACACTTATGCTTATTGAGATGCATAATTTTCTGCACAGTCGTATGCTACAAAGATTTCACCAAGATTGCAAAATATTTGGTGTACATCACCTCTAGAGATGTTTTTCCTTTTGAATATGTAACACTGTCCTGCTTTCCATAGTCAAAGGACAAATATAGAACAAATAAGATCTCACTGTGGTGATATAAGCACTGTGTTCCTATTATGAACGGAATCCTGATTTAGTTGTCTGGTGCATACCTGAGTATAGCTGGAGTCTTGTTATCTGTCTGACTGGTTCACCTGATGCAGTGTGCTGTTTATTCTCTTAATATGAATTATTTATCCCACACTGCTCAGACCAGAGTTACTTTTCTTGGCAGACCATGCAGCCCTTTTTCTGAAGCGCTACTTATCTCAGATCTGTTGTACTGTCGGCTGGAATTAGTTACCCCATGCATTAAAATAAACATGTTTATGTTTGTTGTATGTTGTCATGGTTCTTTCTGCAGCAGTGCATCAGATCAGTTTGTTTTGTGTACATTTTATAAGTAAATTTAAGGATTAGCCTGACCACAGGAAGTTCATTCATTCATCCTCTGAACCGCTTATTCCTAATTAGGGTCGCAGGGAGGCTGGCGCCCATCTCAGCCGACTCTGGGCGAGGGCGGGGTACACCCTGGACAGCTCGCCAGGCCATCGCAGGGCCCCACAGGAAGTTGGCTAATCTAATGTTAACTGCAGCTAAAACAGATGTAATGTATGCACAAATAAGAAGATATAAATAAGAAGATTATAATAAACCACTAATATACATTGAAGTTTCACTTTGCTGCCTTATTCTGTTTCCACACTGTGAATATTTGTAGTCAGTGATAAATGAATTTGACATTTGTATTTTACGGTCAGGGGAGTTTTGCTGGCACACGACCGTATTATGATTTTGCTGCATCACTAAAATTACACATTGCTTCCCACAACATCTGTTAACATTGCAAGAGGGCTAAAGTATCAGAAGAACTTTATAAGATTGAGGCATTGAATTTTTACTACTAGGTCCAGGAAGTCATACGAAATGACAAAATAGTGTGAAAGGATAAGGATACAGCTGCACCAGTTGGTGTGAGCTTATTGACAACGATGCTGAGTTAACTCTTAATTTCCCAATTTGTCTGTCTATCTGGAAATTACTTGATTCTGGGCTCCTGAGTAGCACACATTATTCAGAACTTGTTACTTTGGATTCAAGTGATGCCATAGTGATCATGTGACTTGGCCGTGACTGAATTTCAATATGGAAAAGAAATCATAGTTTTTTTTCTATGTTAAGTGTAAATATTGTGTGTAATATTGATTTTATCCAAACTTTCACATTTTTTTCCATCTGTGTGTGTGTGTGTGTGTGTGTGTGTGTGAGAGAGACACATTGTAAGAAGACCTTCACTTTGAAGTTGAATGTGAATTTAAGGTGTCGTTCCGAAATTAACTCCATATTCCTGGCGTAAAGTTTAACACCGTGACTGTGGTTCAAGGTTATTTATGATTGTGTTTGTGGACATGATTTATCCAATCCAGTAACTGACATTAAAGATGAATACCCCCAATCTTTCCCAGTGTTCATTTCAGAAAATTCAAACTGAAAAATTAATAGGTAATTTCTGTTAAAGAAAATCCCTGATTGATTGATGTGTATATATGCACTTATTGTGATCGGTTGTCTATAAATGCAGTCCACATTACTGGTGACTTTCATCTCTTTTCTTCCTCCATAGCCATTTGAGGCGAGTGACCTGCTGCAAGGCCAGAACTTCAGCAAAGTTCTCACCACATTGGTGGCACTCAACAAAGTGACTGCAGGTACTGTTGACATTATTGTAGCATATGCAAGCTGTTTTCAAGGGTAGGGTCATGAAAGTTTACTGTTTAAACAAAAGTCATCTGGGACATGCCAAAGTGTTGAGCTTGATGGCAGAATAATATGGCAGATGTTAATTAGGGCCCCGTGGAATGCGGCCAACCTATAGTAACCAGTCTGTTCGTGCAACCCCATCCTTGTCCGGGCTGTAACTTCCAATTTGTTGGCTTGTCCAGGCCATATTTGTTATGTGCTTTGCCACACATATACCAATTTAGGCTTACCTATGCATCTTGGGAAGGAGGTGTTGCATACCAACATTAGGTTACGGTCACCTTGACCTTTGACCCCCACTTAATAAAAGGCTTGTCTGTTCCATATTTCCTATATGTGACCGGCTTCAGCATAATATGGATTAAGTAGGAAATTTGACATACTGAGATATTAATTTGGAAAGAGAATTTAATATGCTTCAAAATGACGTGTAATACATGATTATAGCATAAAAATGTACTGAGTTACATCATTTAGTATGTCTCTAATTAGGAAATGCTACTTTTGTGAGAATAGCAATTACAGCTACAGAACCAGTTTCTTGAATGTCCGCATATGAAAACTCCCTAACATCCATACACTAAATGAATCCGGCTCTCGACCAATCAGCGTGATCTTCCTAGGGTCCTCCTAGCAACAGATGAGTTCTGTTTACACAGAGTCATGACTGTTTTGAGGATTCTCATTGGTTTACCATTATATGATTTGGGGGATCCTTCTGGGATTTCGTAAGTAGGTAGAGTATTCTCGTACCAAATATGGATAATAGGGAAATACCCTGAGCAATCTCAGAAGTGGTTTAAAAATCTGCTAAATAAGTGGATATTTCCATTGTTTTGCAACAACTTGAACGTGTAACACTTTCTTAAACAAGAATTTTAGCATGGATTGATTGTGTTTATGGATATTTGAGCTTGGTCATGATTAAAACGTATGCTTTGAAGGATGTATTTTCAACTTACTTTGGCTCTTACTCAAAACGCTACCTTGTGAATTAATCTGTATTATGCTGGAGCGGGTCACATATGCTTGCCTCACATATACCAAACTTGGCATACTTATGCATCTTGGGAAGGGAGTGGTGTGTACCAACGTTAGGCCACTGTGACCTTCACCTTTGACCTCACTTAATCAGCATAGACAAGTTTTTTTCTTTTATATTTTTTGTGTAGTTGGCCTTACACATACATCAGGTATATCCAGGTCACTTGCGTCAAGGTCAGGGCTCACTATCAAATGTCAAATTACCTTTGGCGAGTTGAAAGATACAGTCTAGCAAGGGTACATTTAAACTTTTACCTTAACCTTGGCCTTGAAGCAAATGACCAGACAAAGATAGAGTGTCTAGTTTATACAGTGTCTTAAAATACTGTTTTTTGTGTACTTCAGCCATAGTGCAGCATTCAGTGATGGTTGCCATCACAGTGGTATCTAGTTTACTATATGATAATGCAGTGTTTCCATATTTGATAGATGTCACATCATTCATAAAGTTTTATTTATTTAAACCTTAATATTATCATCCATATTAATATAAATAAAATTTAACACTCTATATTATTGTTAATACTATTGTATATTGTACTCTAGTTACCAGCCTTGACTAAACATGGACTTCTTTTTTTTGTTTATTTACTTGCACTGGAGCAGATATTGGCATTGGAAGTGATTCTGTATGCACCCGTCACTCTACTGCCCATCGCATCAAATCCTTTGAATCTCTGGTCTTGCAGACCTCACTGGGCCGATCGACCAAACTCCTTCATAACCAGTTCCGAAGCCTGGTGGGTAGTGGGAGGTTCGATAAAGCCTCATGTATGATGGTATACTAAAGCGGTCACACCCAACGATCCCTGATTGTCAAGTTGTGTATGGTTAAATATGATCATAAAATAATTGTATGCACAGAAAATTGAATTTTTGACAAATGTATTGTTTCCTAATTGTTTTTGGTGTCAAGCTTCACACACCAAGATTGTCTAAAGATGTTTGAGAGTGCACTTGATTAGTATAACAGAAAAAGGGCTAAAATTTTTACAGTGCTCTCTGGGTTAGAGTTTAGGTTGACACTAACCAATTGTGGGTGCTTGTGAGTTCAGGTATGTGGAAGAGGGTAGAGAGCCCTTTGCCTGAAGTGTATTCAGCTGTCCTGTTAGATAGTATGAACAGCGGTTAGAACAGATTCGTTGGCTGTGAAAATTCACGTTTCTTGAGGGAGCACACACTGCCGTTGCTTGGCATCACAATTGTTATTGCAAATGAAAAAGATTATTAGTTATTTAGGGAAGAACATTTTTAATAATACAGTATAAAAGGAATGCCTTTTACTTGCAGTATGCATGGAGGAAAATGGCACCCATCACAAAGAATACAACTGTATGATTTTAAAAAATGTTTTTTTCATTGAATTTAAGAACAAAGTAAATGTAAAGTTCAGTATCAGTATTGATAATCTGACTCTTATCCATCCCATGCACTGAATCCTGTACCATTCTATGCAACTTATGAATAAGGGCATAGAACATAGAATTGTGTGTAAATTATTAGTTTATTGATTTAAAAGTGCACTAAGTAACTAAATTATTTAAGGCGCAGATGACTGTATTAGTGTTATTGTAAGTGGTGGAAGTTAACGTTTTAGTTTCACCATTTTTATGTAATTATTTATTCATTAGAATTTTTTGTCTGTTCAAAATTAAAAGCAAAATGTGTCTATTCTGTGATCTCTCTTGTTTTAGGATATGACAGAGAATAGTAACACCCAGTTAGTGGTGAAAGCGCGCTTTAACTTCCAGCAGACCAATGAGGATGAGCTGTCCTTCACCAAGGGTGATATCATCACTGTCACCCGCACGGAGGAGGGTGGATGGTGGGAGGGCAGCCTCAACGGGAAAACTGGCTGGTTTCCAAGCAACTATGTCAGAGAAGTCAAAGGTTGTGGCAAGTGTCAGTTATGTAAACACGCACACACTTCTGTAAAAATCAGTTTTGTTTTACAATGTACATTGGGTTGCAGAAGTATTCATACCCTGGAACTTTTCTACATTTTGTCACGTTATAACCACAAACGTTAATGTATTTTATTGGGATTTTATGTGATAGACCAACACAAAGTGGCACATAATTGTGAAGTACAAGGAAAATCATAAATGGTGTTCAAACTTTTTAACAAATAAACATCTGAAAAATGTGGCATGCATATGTATTTATCCCACTTTACTCTGATACCCATAAATAAAATCTAGTGCACCCAACTGCCTTCAGAAATCACATAATTAGTAAGTAGAGTCGACCTGTGTGTAATCCAATCTCAATATAATTACAACTGCTCTATGGAGACCTTAGAGGTTTTTTAAGGAGCATTAGAGAACACACAGCATCATGAAGCACAAGAAACACTCCGGACTGGTCAGGGATAAAGTTGTGGAGAGGTTTAAAGCAGGTTTAGGTTCTAAAAAAAAGATCTCCATGGCTTTGAATATCTCACAGAACACTGTTCGATCCATTATCCTAAAATGTAAAGAGTATGGCACAACTGCAAACCTACCAAGACATGTTCCTCCACCTAAATCCTAAATTGACAGGCCATGTCTTGGAGAGCATTGGTCAAAGAAGCAGCCAAGAGGCCCATGGTAACTCGGGAGGAGCTGCAGAGATCGACAATTTAGGAGGGAGAATCTGTCCAGAGGTCGATTATTAGTAGTGCACTCCACAAATCTGGCCTTTATGAAAGAGTGACAAGAAGCCGTTGTTAAAAGAAAGCCATATGAAATCCAGTTTATAATTTGCCACAAGCCATGTGAAAGGTGCTCTGGTGAGATAGTAACAAAAGTTTTTGGCCCTAATGCAAAACGCTTTGTGTGTCGGAATAATAACACTGTACATCACCCTAAACACTCCATTCCCATTGTGAAACATGGTGGTAGGAAGATGGATGGTGCCGAATACAGGGCAGTCTTGGAAGAAAACCTGTTAGTCTGCAAAGGTTTGAACAGGTCAGAGGTTTATGTTCACGCAACGACCCTAAACATACGGCCAGAGCTACAATGGAGTGGTTTCGATTAAAACATATTTATGTGTTTAGAGTGGCTCAGCCAAAGTCCAGACCTAAATCCAACCAAGAATCTGTGCCAAGACTTGAAAGTAGCTGTTCGCAGATGCTCTCTATCCAATCTGACAAAGCTTATTTTACTAAGAGGAATGAGCAAAAATTCCAGTCTCTATATCTAGCAAAGCTAGTAGACATTTTGTTAACCATGTATCATTTTTCCTTCCACTTCACAATGATATGCCACTTTGTGTGGTCTATCACATAAAATCCCAATACAATACATTAACGTTTGTGGTTGTAACATGATAAAATGTGGAAAAGGTCAAGGGATATGAATGCTTTTGCAACCCACTGTAGTTTGATCAATGTTGATTCTTTGAGAACATGTGCATGTGTACATGGATGTGAGTAATTTTTTTTTATTATTATAATTTTTTTTTGTTTCTCTCTGTCACAGATAAGCAAGTTTCCCCTAAATCTGGAACACTTAAAAGCCCCCCTAAAGGTTTTGACACCACTGCCCTTAGCAAAACCTACTACAACCTGGTGAGAATATTACCTCTGTATTTGCAAATCTATAAATGTGTTTATTTCGATTTTAATAGCATAACAAGTGGTTAAATCGAGTATAACAAAATAACTCATAAAACCTTTTACAGTATATTGTTTCTTGATAACTAACTTTGTGGGATGTCGTCAGTGGCTACTTCGAATTGTGAATTTTTTAGTTGATTAAGGGATATGATGTACTTGTCCTAGTTCTGTCAGACTTGTTTTTTTCTTTGACATTGTAATGGTCATTTCTGCTTCTTGTTGATATAGGAGAATAAGAAAGTGCTGTCTTTTTGTAGTGCCATCTCTTTAGTGTGAGTGCTGTCCTCTTGATCAAAAGTTAATCTTGCCTATATTTTGTATTAATTGATGCACTTAAAAGTGTGGAAATAGACATACATGACTGTTTTATTTAAATCACTTAGAAGAGGAAACCAGAATCTTTTTGTTTTTATAGCTGTGCATGATATGTTCAAAGTAGTTCAACTAGATCTAACACAATGGGTGTGCCTGCATCCTGGGTACAGTAAAGTTTACCTAGGAGCATTATTTTAATGTAGTTGTTCTGTTATGTTGACTACTGACACCTTATTTTGTAGTAAACACAAAAGCAACTGTTAATATTGGTCATGTAATATTCATAACCTCATATTTAAAACCATAATAGAGTTTTGTTCCTGTGTGGCATGTCATCAGGATGAATGAAATCAATGCTCATATGTTTAAAATATGAAGAGTATCTTGATCCTAATAGGGCTGGGGGCTACTCCCACGATTATTGTATTATGATATAACCTGTCGTATCCTCAACCAGCCGAATAGTACGAGTTATCAGAAATATTAACTATCCTTTAGAAATAAGCATGAAGCTGCATTGTTTTACCCCATGAATAGATCAATAAACAGGCTGTAATGTTGCATGAAACCTAGAACTAGCTTTAAAATATTACTCCTATTATATTACAACCTTACTTCTGGCTGTAGTGGGAGGAGTAGTACACTGGGTCAGTGGTGGTGGTGGTGTGGGGAGCCCAAGGCTTTATCAAGCCAAAACTAGAGTAAGCTGCAAGTAAGACACACAGAAACAAGGTCAGAACACTGGTAACAAAAGCAGAGCAAATACAGGTAGACTTCCAGAGCAGACAGCAAAAGAAAAAAAAAAAAAGTGCAAGTATGGCACTGGAGCTCAAGTGTTTGTATATGCACTACGATATATTTAGATGTAGCAGATTTTCTACCGGTATCTGAAAGGGTGTGAAATAGGTGGAGTTCAACAAGCCAATAAGAAGCCAGGGATTGTCATTCCTAGGGATATCGGAAGTTGATTTACTGTGATAATAATATCGTACTTTTACATCAAATAATCTGAAAGCAGGTGTTCCAAGCTAAGCATCGATTCCGGACATGGAAGAATCCCTAAGTGTCATGCAATGTTGAGTGATTATTTTGTGGTATTTTGGGGATATTTCAGACATTAAGACACTTGGTAATATATTCATTCATTAAAGGCAGGTTTTAATGCATGGGGATTTTATAGTAAAGAAAAGTTTTAAAGTTTAAACATTTTTCTAGGTTTTTTTTTTTTTTTTTTTGCTAAAATGCTTTTGATCCCCTTATGCATTAATCTACAATTTGTAAAAATACAGAGTTGCGACTTCTGACTGGTTTGGTACTGGAGGCTATAGAGAAAATATTGCGGTATAATTTTTAGGTCTAAATCACTCAGACTGTGTACTGTGCACAAACAAATGATATCTGGGATTGAGTGTGATTTGCTTTTAGTGCAGATGTATGTTTTTCATGAGAGCAGAAGGAAGTGAGCTCACAGACAACACTATTTCTTCCTGAAAATTAATACCGAACACTTTCATCTTTAATTATCTCTGTAGCGAAATGATTTAGCTTGATGTCCTGTAATGGAAGTTTAACCTCAGTTTGATGTTCTGCCCTCTTTTTTAACAGGTGCTACAGAACATTCTGGAAACGGAGACCGAGTACTCAAAAGAACTTCAAAATCTTCTGACCAACTATCTGAGGCCACTTCAAAACACAGAAAAGTGAGTCTTAAGTTAAAAGGTCCACCCTAGTACTACATTTCCTGAAGTGCCTAATAAATCACTGAACTGAATCAGATAGTAAATATGTTGAGTAAGATTTATGTTACTGTCTTTGACTTCATTGTGCTTTACATGTATTTACACTGATGCACCAGCTTATGGATCATGTAGAATGTGACATCCTTGCTCATTTCTCTTGTCTTCAAGTAAATTTCTTATTACGTTTAAGACTTAGCTCTGCAGATATCTGTGTCATCATGGGAAATCTGGAGGAAATCTGCACCTTCCAACAAACCCTTGTTCAGTCACTAGAGGACTGCACTAAGTGAGTACTATCAATAATTGTCTACTCCATCCATGGTTCTATGCTTAATAACATCTGTTAAAAAAATAAAAAATCACTCATGCTTTCAGATGTATATACATTTTGACTTTTGGAAGATTGTTATAAACAACAGCAGCAAAAAGAATATGCCTGTAGTTATAATGTATTACATGATGAGATTGCTGTTGGGGACAGGAAATGACCGGGATCAATCATGAATTGATCGGGATTTCTGCTCTGTTTTAATCACTGAATGTCAGACAAAGTGAAATGTCGTCATTAAACCTTAATTTTTTGGCAACGAATCAGAAGCAAATTTATTTTGAGGAATTCAGATCATCCCTGGAATGTGGGAATGGGGTGGTATTCTCTGAGTCCCAGAGATGGTTTGATTTTAGAATGTCTAGGTCAAAATTGTAAGGTCACAATATTTTGGAGATAAAGGGCTTATAACCTTATATAACAGAATGAGTCCCGATAGCCATGCCATTACTATGAGGCACTAATAAGATTCCATATATGGTCTTTCAAAAACCGTTATCTTTGACCTTGAGACTTGAAAGGACACACCCCAGCTATCTCATAAAATCTTAAAAGGAGAGTTTTTTTGTTCATTTGGTTACTACCACATACTATAGAACATATTGGAAGACAAGCACATGGGTAATTAAACCTAGTACTTGTTTAGGGCCTATATGTTACACTATCCATGCGGAGAGGTAATGGTACAGTGCACCTCTTTTGTGATTGATTATTTTTTTCTGACTTTGCTGTTTCAGACTTCCAGAGCTACAACAAAAAGTAGGAGGCTTTTTCTTAAACCTTATGCCCAAGACAAGAGCATTGTATATAGGGTACTGCTCAAACCATCCATCAGCTGTTAACATTCTCACCGATCACAGGTATGCCACTGCAAACTATTCTACATTTTATGTACACTGGCCAGCTAAAATAAGTCACACACAGTCATTAATCGAAATTGTGTATGTGAAAATGTGGGTTCTCTCACCTTTGAACATAATTGTTAGTTTTAGTGTCTTTTCTTCAACGATTTGACTCTGACAGTTTTGTCAATCAGTCAAGATTTTTTTTCCAACCATGCTTCCTGTATGAAGTTGACAGTTCCTCACTATCCTTCCAGGATTTAGTAAAGCATTGATCAGCTCTTAACCAAGACTCATTTTAGAAATCTCTATAGTTTTCTTTGCTTAATTCATTTGACCCTTTTGAAATACAGATATGTCACAGAAACTACACGTGATATGTCTTCTGACATGGTTGTCTATGAAATAAGAAGCTACTCACTGCATCCGTTAGAGTTAAAAGTTTGGAACGTTAATTACTGCACTAATTATCCACTCAAAGGCTTCTAGTGTTTGCTTAGTTAAAAACAAACTAGGGGGCGTGGTGGCGTAGTGGTTAGCATGTCCACCTTACAGCCAGTTCCATACTCGGTTAGTACATTTCTGTGTGTAGTTTTAATGTTCTTCCTGTGCTTGTGTGGGTTTCTGCTGGGTACTCCAGTTTTGTCCCATAGTCATTACATTTACATTTATGGCATTTGGCTGACACTTTTATCCAGAGTGACTTGCAGTTATCATTTTTGTACAACTGAGCAATAGAGTGTTAAGGGCCTTGCTCAAGGGCCCAACAGTGGTGGTACTTGGGATTGAACCCCTGACCTTCGGATCAGTAACCCATTGCCTTAACCACTGAGCCACCACTGCCCCCCATTAGGCTAATTGATTGTTTCTAATTGCCTCTAGGTGAGTGTGAAGGTGTTTTGTGTGTTGGCCCTGTAGGGGTCTGGTGAGCTGTTCAAGGTGTACCTTCGCCCAGAGTCGGCTGAGATAGGCTCCAGTCTCCGTGTGACCCTGGTAGGATAAAGCAGCTCGGCAAGTGAATGAAGGAATGAAAACCAAACTGTGACCTTTTTTTGCTGGGCAGTGTATATCAGTGCACATGAAGCTATAATGTAGGTTTCACTATTTCACTATAGTGTTTGTTGCCTCATAGTGAGGAGCTAGGAGACTTCATGGAAAGTAGAGGAGCCAGTTCTCCAGGCATCCTCACTCTGACCACAGGCCTGAGCAAACCATTCATGAGACTCGACAAATACCCAACTTTACTGAAAGAACTGGAGAGACACATGGAAGTAAGAAATTATACCAAGAAATTTTTTTAATATGTATAACAGAATGATCCAGAACATATAAAAATATATTTTTCTTGATATTTTCTTTAGGATGGTCACCCAGATCGGACTGAAATTCAGAAGTGCATGACTGCGTTCAAGAATCTTTCTGTGAGTTAGTGTGCCTACAAAAACTTGTTGTATCTGCAGTCACTCATGGATGTCTCACATCGCATTGCTTTCTCCTTCAGGTATGGGTTGTTTGTAGAGATTGGTGTGGCAAATATTTTTCCACCCTATGTTTCCATGGTTACAGGCCCAGTGTCAGGAGGTGCGTAAACGGAAGGAGCTAGAGTTGCAAATTCTCACAGAATCCATTCGTTTGTGGGAGGGTGAAGACATCAAGACTTTTGGCTCTGTGATCTACATGAGCCAGACCATGGTACAGAACCAAGGCTGTGAGGTGAGACATTACTCAATTCTGAAAAATTCACATTTCTTAAAAGGAGGGAGGCATTTGTTTTTATGTAATAAGCATTCTGATAGTATAAATTATTTTATACAGCAGTTGGTTATGGTTTACAAATGGGGTTGGACAAGTGGCCTTTCAGGAGTGCTGATATTCAGAACAGCAGCACTGGTTCATTTTCCTGTTCGTATCACTCCACTTGAGTGTCTCGTAACTCCATGAAGTTTAAACTCTAGCAACAGTTCATTACACTGAAACAGTAACTACACTTACTACAGACTCTCATTCAGTCTGTGCATTACATGGCAGCAAGGATCTGTCCTGCTGAGACTTCTCTAGGATTTACTTTGGTTACTCTGGGTTTATACTGGGGCCATGATGTCCATGATATTCATTCATTCATTCATTTTCTAAACCGCTTAATCCTAATCAGGGAGGCAGGCTAGCACCCCTCTTAGCCGACTCTGGGCGAGGGCAGAGTACACCTTGGACAGCTTTCCAGGCTATTGCAGGATGTCCGTGATTTCCATGATTTAAAAAAAGCATGGAGCTTCGCAATTTATGAGCACGCTTGGGGAATCAAAAGGAGGTAGGGTGCATCCAAGAAATGAAACTTGAAGGAATTGTGCTTCCAAGTTCATCAAGATCCCCTACAATGGCATATCATGGTCTGTTAAGCTTTACTGCGCTCTACTACACTTTCCACTTTCTATCACGATTGGCATCAAATCGTAATACATCGTGATAATTGTGGCAGTTTTTCACCACAGTCCACCAGGTTCCCTCGAAATCATCACAAATCCATCAAGTTCCCTCAAAATCATCACAAATTCACCAGGTTTGCTTGATCATCACGAATCCACCAAGATCCCTCGAGTTCATCCCGAAGCCCCCCGAGTTCCCTTGGGATCATCGCGAACCCACCGGGTTCCCTCAGGATCATCACGATTCAATCCTACGACCCCCCACTCTCCTCATGATTCCCTCTGTGATTGGTACATTGTGCCCCAGTGTAAACCCAGGGTCAACACTCACAGTTGTGCTGTTACACTAAATATCAATAGGCTACAATTCTTCATGGTCCTTTCACAAAGTAAGATTCATGAGGACATGAAGGTTCATTAAGGTTGATGTGGGAGAACTTGAGTGGCCTGAACAAAGCTCAGTTGAGCTGGAAAAATGACGGTGCACTAGGTCTCCTTGACCAACGTTAGCACTTGACCTCATTATTGCATTTGTTTAAATGGGCACAAATAATGAACCTGTTCCAAAATTTAATGGAAAGCCTACCCCGAAGTGTGGAAGCTGTAATAGCAGTATAGTTTGGATCAGATCCAGATCAGGAGCCTGGCTTATGGGATTGGATGCTGTACGACCACATACGGTAAAGACGGGGTAAAGTTAGACCTGTGTCCTTCAATTTGTTTGTTTATAGATTTTGGAGTGGGGCATACAACTGTTAAATAAATACATAGATTTATAAAATGGTGTGCATTCTTTTTTTTCTCATGACTGTGTGTGAGAGATGGTCAGGTGTCCACATACTTCTGGCCAAATAGTTGTACCCTAACTTGCAATAAGGGAAATCATAGAATTTTTGTTATGTCAATGCCTTTCCTGTCACACTAACTGCCATTGAGTCAGCAGAGTGTCATGTTTTCTTGGAGTTGTATGCAAACGTATGCATCTCCTGCTTTCTAGGTGCATAAAGGACTTTTTTTGTGAAACATTTTTTTGTGAGACTTAACACATTAAATGTCTGATTTGTAATAAATTGTTGTCTTTATTTTCTGTATCATTATTATATAAACTTTGGTACTAAATTGTGCAGTCAAGAAACTTGTTTTTTTTCTTTTTTAGGAAAGAAATGAACGTTACCTCATGCTTTTCCCTCATGTTCTACTCATCCTCTCGGCCAGCCCAAGAATGAGTGGCTTCATCTATCAGGTCAGAAGATGGTCACCATATTACTTGCCATTAAACAAGTGACACAGGAATCTAGCTTCTTTCCCAGCCCTACCGTAAGCCCTTAAATTTATCTACTCTTTTTTTCACAGGGCAAGTTGCCTTTGAGTGGAATGGCAGTAACTCCTTTAGAGGACTGTGAAAGCCACAAAAATGCTTTTGAGCTCTCAGGTATAGTCGCCCTCACTTTTTACATTTTAGCTGAAAACATCTAGGGCAGAGGTGAATGGAGTGGGGTGTTTTGTTTACTGTGTGTTTGTGTGTGTGTGTGGTCCATCTCTGCAGGTTGTATGTTTGAGAGAATGCAGGTTATCTGCTTTAATAAGCATGATCAACAGGATTGGCTGGAGCACCTAAACCGCCAGACCAAACATACCTCCATGACAGCCCCAAGCATGAAGCCTCTCACAGTCCCTTGCCACACGGTGAGTTTATAATTACAGGTCCTAAATTAGGTTTTCTCCAGGTATCAGCAAGATAAGTCCTATATGTCTGCATGCAGTGACTATACAGAAGATCCTTTCAAAATTTTAAATTCACTTTCACCATGGTTTGAACATGGGTAAATTTATTTAAATTGTCTAAATTGTGGGGGAAGTGGTATCGTTTTATTTTGAAACCTTCTGGGAGAACTGTTTCCAAAATAACTGTGAACACTTGCTTGGTGACACTAGTACAAAGGATTTTATCCATTCCTCCACAATTAACATTTCAGGCTCCATTGCATTCTTATAGTGTACATGTTGAACTATCTTTTTAATAAAGGACACAGAATTTGGTTTCCTGCACAAATGTTAGTGCTGATTTGGATGTTCAGGCCAACTCAGTAAACTCTCCAAGTCTTAAGTTTTAATATATAGGGAATATTCACGCCACCATTTTGGTGATAGGCTTTCATCATAAACTTCTTGGCATATGAAACCAGATTAAATTGTACTTGTCCTTTGTCACTACCATGTTTAAAAGTGGTCATCTGGTGCTTTTCCTTGTATATACAGTAGTCTTTTTTTCCTACTAAAGGGGCTAATTGTGTTCCTGCTACATAAAAAAATCAGGTTTCACCATACCACATTTTGACTATTGATAATGTTCAGGAGCAGAATTTGCCCATGTTGAAGAGTGCCACAATTCTGGAGCTTAATATATATTACTTTTTGAACTATTTGGCACCTCAAGAGTGGCCCTGAGAAGAAGACTCCATCAAAAATTTGGTATACATTACAAGGACAACTAAAGCTGTACAACAACACAGATTTTGCATGAAACTGTCAAAGTGTGTCCTGGTTTTACAGTAATCTTTTTTGTTCTCCTTTTCTAGCTCCCTTCCCACCCTCTAACTCCATCCAGGCATGCAGAGAGCCGAGGCCTAACTGTGGCTCCTGCCTACCACACACTCCCTCACTCCTCCTCACATGGAGCTCCACACAGCACTGTAATGTGGGGGCCTCTGGAACCTCCCAAAACCCAGAAACCTTGGAGTCTGAGTTGTTTGAGGCCAGCACCTCCACTCAGACCATCAGCTGCCCTCTGCTATAAAGAGGTCAGTGTCTGTTTTGGTCATATCTATCCATCCTGTTGTTTACTTTGTGAGATTATGGTGGTATATGTATTGCCTGATATTTTCAGATGTATTATGCACTGCAATATAATGTAAAGACCTGTCACACAGTGACGATTTACATTCTACTCTTTATCATATTGATAATACTGTGCATATTACTCACTGACAGGATTTATTCTGTATCTGTTTATATAGATATTGGTAACTTCTAAATTTAGACTTACACACACACATATATATATATACAGTACAGACCAAAAGTTTGGACACACCTTCTCATTAAATGAGTTTCCTTTCTTTTCATGACTATGAAAATTGTAGATTCACACTGAAGGCATCAAAACTATGAATTAACACAT
>JAQMYF010000012.1:40536743-40562698 GCA_030014195.1 Neosilurus mollespiculum | reverse complement strand
ACTGTGTAAACAGATTTATGTCCCCACACTGTGATGAATAGCTAGACCACACACACACACACACACACACACACACAGGTGTAAAAGTAACACCAGAGTTAAAACTAGTGCAATTTCTACACTTGGATCATTTAAGGAATGGCCAATGATGGGGAGGATTTTGTGTCTTTGTCTCTTTTCCCTGTACAGCAGTGCAGGATGAAGGTTGTGCATACACCAGGACCTATTACACTGACAAGGCAATCTAGGCCCTTTGTGGGCGATGATTCTACTTCATTGATTTACAATGGAAAGGATATAATTTTGCTGGTGTTGGCAAAAAGCTCAAATGTCAGCCTTTTCAGAATGCCAGCATTGCCTTGTTCGTGGATGAATGAGGAGAAAGTCACCTTTTGTCTCCTGTTAAATATTCGTGCATAAATACAAAGGGGCATAATGCCATCCTGATAAAATGGAAGCCTTGATTTATCCCGACTTATTCTTTTACTGCGTAGATAAAACCTGCAGATAAATGCCAGGTTGGCCTTTTCATTTTTTTTTTTTCGATTCTTTTGCATTTTTAGAAAACCTTATTCAGTTTAGATGACAGTGTCGTTGCTTTCAATGCTGTGCTCGTATTATTCATGAGACAACTGTCTCCTACACCAAATAACAAGAATATTGTTAAAAAGGAAACGGCATGATGTGTTCACTTCTTTATCTAAGCAAGAGAATGTACCTACAGTAGCTGTTCTTCTAGACTTTAGCATTGCACATTATACTTAAAGACTAAAGGTATAGACTGAGGAATTCACTGTTTAGCACAATGCTAGTAACACCTGTAGAGTGTGATGTTGCTCTATTTGACTCTTAAGTTTCAGGTATTAATACCTCCACTGTTACTGACAGTGAACTATAATAGCTGTCTTTGAAGGCCTGAGTGAAAGGGACAGCAGGACTCTGTGGACATTGAATCAATTAGCTTTTGACCAACCTATACACACACTTGCACGCACACACTTCTAAGACCCTGTCTTTTCCTTTCTTCCCCTGGGTCTATTCAGTCGCTTGTGATCATTTAGATTTGACATGCATTGTGGCTGAGCTTGTCTTCCTCTCTTGCTCTCTCCCTCTTTTGCTACTGTCTGTCATTAATTTCCAGGCTTTACAATTTGCCAAAAAGAAAGAGAAAGGAGAGTGAGGGACGGATGGATGGATAAGAGCTCAGTGTCCTTTTGAAAGGGTTTGTTATTGCACAAAAAAAAAAAAAAAAAAAAAAAAACAGCCGCCCAATAATTTTTCGTCAATGTTTAACTCTAAAAGCCTTTCCCCGTCAGCTTTGAAAAGAAGAGCAATAAAGCCCTATTGAAAAGGACTGAATAAAATCAGTCCTCTGGGGCTTTGACCAAAGGGCTTCTTTTCCTCTGCCTCTAATCAAATAGGAACTGAAATGAATTAGTTTTCTTATGAAAATAGCCTTTGTTGGCGGGCAGGCCAGTAATTCATAAACAATAACCAGTGTCATTGTGTGCATAGTAATATATTCATGCTGTGGAGAGGCTAGGAGGCAGTACTATGGCTGTGTGCATGAGGAGAGAAGAGGGATGGATTACTCCTGGACTTTATAAACAGCTTGCTCAGTGAGTGCTTCTCTTCACTTGTAAGCTCAGTCTCCTTCTCTCTCATTTCTTTTCTTCTTTTCTCTCTTGCCCTGATGGCTTTTCTTTCTGGAAATCTCCTTTTCCTCACTTCTCACACATCCACAGATATATTTATTTATTTTAACATTCCAGTAACGTGTCTGATTTAAAGCTTACGTTTAACTCTCCTCGATCCCTCTCTTTCTTGGAGTCAGAGGACCTGCTAGATTTTTTCCCCCCTTTTTTTCCCCTTTGCATCTACCAAAGTTTGATGCAGTGCTGAATTTGTGTCTGAAATATTCATCTGCCCTTCCTGGAGGATACTAATGCGTCTACAGGAGTGGCAAGACTGACTGGAGTCCTGAGGGAGTATTTGATGCCTGTCATCACAGAGCAGGTGCGATGAAGAAAACAGGGGGTGAAGAAGAAATCACAGAAACACATGGAAGGAAGAAGATGGAATTAAAACTTGAGGATGTGTATTTTCTCTTGCAGGATGTTTTTGTGCTGGTATACAAACACCTGATGGAACGGTTAATAGTTGTCCCCATTAACATCTCCAGATTAAAGTGATTGCAATATAACAGTAGAGAAAAGGCTGCTGGCATCTGACCACATTTTCTTCCCAACAGCTGCTTCTTTCCTTCTGCTGTCTCAAGTCAGTGGAATTATGTATCCTGTCCACATTCTTCTACTGCTCACAAAAGAAGTACGAGACTGGAAGCTCATCTACGGAAATAACACTTCTCAGTATCTTTTGATATCCCTCCTGAATCTGATATCATCCGCAGCCTTTTATAAACAGTATCAACACCTGATCTGGAGTAATTTATCCTTAGTTTCTGGTGCTCTGGAAAAACCATCTACAAGTACATACACCTGCTCAAAATCTGACTTTTTACAGAAGAAATAAACTTCTCAGCACCATTCTTTTAGTGGTGGAAATAGTGTGAATGAAAATGAATTTCTTTTGGGGCTTTGACATGCCATCAATAAATCAGCTAACAAGTAAGTGAGTGTGTTTCGTGTTCTTTAGGCTCAGGCTGAGAATTGCAGAATATATTGATTTTTAGTCAGCATTCGCAAATGATTCTTGTGAATCATTTCACTTTGAAATTGAGGCTTCTTTCAATAAGTAACTAATCTATTTATTTGATTCACTCCATTAATTTTGAATAACAGAAATTTGCATGTTGTTCATAACCTACACCAGGGGTCGACAGGGACTTCCATAACTGACTGTCCAGTAAAAACTAAATGCATTGGTTATATTAATCAGGTTTCCGTGTTGCTAATGAAAATGTGTACTTTTTAGTAGTCTGCATTGCCTTGCGTCAATACTCATTCTGTTCATCTAACACTCATCACATCTGGAGATTAAATAGACATATAGACCCTGTCTTACCTTTCAACATGTCCAACTGTATCAGAGAGACTTTCCAGACGAAACATCCTGTTCGACTGGCTACAATTTACACAGATAGAGCTGGTCAGGTGGCAGCGTCTAGTTGAAAGGATCCAGTTTGTGACTTCCTATACTGCATCACAGAGAATAACAGCACTTAGGCAATTATAACACTATAAACAATTAGGCCACAATTGGTCAAGTTTGAGGATAACTTTATCAGCTGATAAAGATGGTCTACCTGCTGAAAAATCCATGGTCCAAACAGCTTAAGTGTCCATAACACTTAAATGTTTCCATGACTAATGCAACATTATAATTTTGGAAAATTACAAAATAATAAAGCAGTGAGAAAAAATATATATATTTGTTGAGCACCCTCCTAAAAATCCAGCTTCCAGAACTCAACCTGCTCTGATCAGTCAAGTTATTTTCCAAATTCTTGATTACAGGAATAAACTGGTCAACAAATATTTGCCTGCAACCTTGCATTAGCAGCAGTAATTTAGAAACTATTTCCATCTACCAGCATTTAGATGTGTTTTAGACAGCTGGTCAGACCAGGCTGCAGTGTACAGCAGGGCTACTTGTTCCTTAATGTTCAGGCAGTGGGGGTGGGTTTTGCTTGTAGGTTGGATTTTTCAGGGCATTGAAATGAAATAATATCTGTTGCCAAAAAAAAAAGAAAAAAGTAATGTGAAGGTTTTTATTCTAGGCTACATACTACCTGGTATAGAGAGACAGCTCTGAGGCACGGATCTGAAAATAAAAACGTGTTGTAGTGTGAAGATTTGGACAGCAGAGGGCAGAGTTGTACTAGGGAAAATGATGTCAGCAAACAAGACAGCAAAAAAAAACAAAACAAAAACAAACCTGGACTCATTCAGTGAATCAGAAGCCGCACCCTAACTTTTAACAACCTTTTTTTTTTTTTTTTTTTTTTTTTTTTTTTTTTTTTTAAGCATCCTTTCACCTGTTTAACAAACATGAATCTTTTCCGTGTTTTCTCAACAATATAACAGAAATATACCTTTAACAGCTTTATTGGTTTCCACTGACAAACCTCTCTCTGTGAGAGCAACAGTTTAGTTACCAACCACTAGATGGCGCTCTTGATACAGTTAAAAAACAAACAAATAAATAAATAAAAGAAATGTTTAACAACAGGGCAGTGATGTCGACCTGGCCACATTTCTACCTCTTATTAAAATCTATGTGTAACTAAAACGCACCAGCCATAAGGATAGCTGCCTTCATAATCTGCCAGTCTGTTTACAGTGGAAACACAGTAGTGTGATTGAAAAGGATTTCAGACTGGTGTATCTGAGTCCAGGGACAGCAGAGTGGTGTAGTGGTTAGAACGTCCGTCTCAGATCAAGAAGGTTGTGGGTTCAAGGCTTGGCGTGGAGTCTGCATGTTCTTCACGTGCTTGCATGGGTTCTCTCTGGGTACTCTGGTTTCCTCCCACTAGGCTAATTGGCTGCTCCAGATTGCCCCTTGGTGTGAGTATGAATGTGAGTGGTGAATGGTTGTGTGTTGGCCCTTTAGTGGATTGACGAGCTATTCAGGGTGCACCCCGCCTTCACCTAGAGTCGGCTGAGCTAGGCTCCAGCCTCCTCGTGACCATGGTGGGATTAAGAGGCTTGACAAATTGATGGATGGATATTTGAGTCCCAATTATATTTAACTGACTTGCTGTCCAATCAGGCACACACCATCTCTTTATATTATTAGGAGCATGTGATCGGATGTCACTGTGTCGATTTATGTGTGAATGCAGCTGATGGAGGTATTATATTGTACGCCAGCTTGTGTTTGCTCTTGGCACAATAATCATCGAGCCAAAGAGTTATTTGCAAGCAGACTAATTCCAGTTGATCTATTTATCGAAATGAAGTCTAATCATGTGATTAACACCGAATTTGGGGCGCCCTTACATTTGCTGGCTTAAAGTTATTGAACTTGTCTGAAGTTGTTGTGCTGTGATGGCCTGGCAAGCTGTCCAGGGTGTGATCTGCCCTCGCCCAGAGTCGGCTGAGATAGGCGCCAGCCTCCCTGTGACCCTAATTAGGATTAAACGGTTCAGAAAATGAATGAATGAATGAAATTGTAGTATATTCTATAGATACAAGTATATTGGGCAAATGCACAAAGGAACAAATGGCATTCAGGTTTTGAGTTGAAGGACTGATCAATCAGGAACACTTTCAGAACAAAAAGGATACTAAACTGTACCTTTCCTTGTTGCTCAAGGGTATAGCTTTTTTTTTAAATCTCTGAATATAGTGAACCTCTAAAGTGTCCAATTATCTATTATAAGTCATTTTCAAGGTAAACCACATACATGTTTTCAGGCAAAAAGATAAACACCTTTATCGGCTTTCACATCATCAGTGTTGATTGTGTTGGAGTGCGTTTGAATTCTATTTCTCTAGTCTAAGACGAGTAAGAGTTAGAGCTTCTATGGATGTTTCTTTAACCAAGGTTAAGAGTGCTTGGCCCTCCAGCTCCTCTATTTCCCCCCGCTAGCAGTTGTTATTATGAGAATAACAATGAGAAGTGGGTGGGTTACACAAAGTGGGTGTGTTAGAGAAGGAAAGAAAACAGTGAAATGTGCAGAACAGGGGTGCTGCAGGACCTGGGTTGGAAAATTTACAGCAGCATCATAAGCCGGCTATCGGGGCAGATCTGACTTTAGGCTGTGCTTTTGTTTTTAATTCATGTGTTGCATTCATGACACCCCTACACTCCCCTTGCCCTTTCTCAGGCTCAGCCATTGAGTATTTGATGGACAGGTGCCCAGATGTCACCTTTAAGTAAGCAACCTTTATTCTCTTCGTCGTTCACTTCCTTTCACTTTCTGTGCGGATTAGAGGACCTCGGGTCTACTGGTGTATTTTAGTGTGTGTTTGGGCCAGCCTTCTCTCTTCCACTTTATCTCTGACTTGATTACTTGCTTATTCATTTACTTATCCAGTGCTCTTTTAGAACTGATACACATTACCACCGACAGGCACTCTGTATAGAGACCAATGGAAGAGATGGCAGGCCATCGGTTATAGCTTTAAGACTGTATTAATCCATCTCTGTAGCCTATATTTTAGAGTGCTGTACCTGAGTTTCTGTCATATGAGAGCATCACAGCAGAGATTCAATCAGAGTAATGGTCAGAGTCTCACAGTGCATTTGTATCGATCCTTTGGACATTGTATTGGCTGCTTTAGTGAAAAGGAAATTGCGTGCTATTTTCTAGTCGTCACAGTCTATTTGTCATTTAGAATTTGGACATCCTGTTCTGCAACCTGAATATGAATTTTAGGACAAGCTTTGTTTTGTATGCTTGCTTGCATGCCAGTATCCATTTGTCTTCTTGGGTATAATGCATATAAGCTCTAATATGTTGTTTGTACAGTTTGGTCAGTTATTTAAAATTCCTTCATGTTCTTACTTTGAGATTATTCAGCAGGGAATAAACTCCAGCTGCTGTTGTATGTTTCAGAATGAATGAAGTAATGGCTGTGCGTGATGCATTTAATTCTAATAGGTTCGAAATCAAATCTATGCAGGGTCTCAGTTTCCAAAAGAAAAAAAAAATATGTGCAATGCATTCTTTACTGAAAGAATAACAAAAATATACATTTTCTTGTTTTTTAGTGTGTTGTTGTAAAATCCTACATAATACTGAAAGAAACAGGGACATTCAGCACAAATAAGCCCTTTTGTTGCGAATCATTATTAGGGTTATAAATTCATTTTATCTCTATTGCTGATAACCCATTCACGATCTGGCCATTAAGAATTTGATAGGCTAATTGAATAGAGCTCGGCCTCACACTTTTGTAATAGACCATTATACATCAGGAAAGAGGGTGACATGGACACAAAAGGTTGTGTTTTAGAACGAGACCCTCACCCTTTCTGCCTTCGACTTTACAATAAGTTTCGCAGCTTTAACTGTGAGGGAGTGCTTCTCTTTTGCATCGATTGTCCCCTTGCTATTTCCTTCTGTTCTCTTTCGTAGGACGAAAGAGTAATGGCTCTATTGAGGGCCATGATGCAGAGCCCTGACTCTTATCTAGATTTTTCATGTGCTGCTGGGCCACACAGACCATTAACCTCCATTGTTTTATCTAATTCTAGTGATTAGTGACAAGACCTCCAGTGCATGTGTGTGTGTGTGTGTGTGTGTGTGTGTGTGTGCGCGTGCGCGTGCGCGTGCGTGATGAGCAAAGAGATTGTTGATCTTTTTTGTCTGTGAGCTTGTGTGTATTTTTTTGGGATAAAGTTTTTGTCTTTATCAGCGCTGGTGTACACTTCAAGGAGGGTACAGTACTACGTATGACGTTTGATTTATGATGTGTGCCGTCTGTGATCATTAGTTGTAGTCATGAGTTCATTCCAGTTCATGTTTTCATTTCATTTGTTGCCTTACGTAATGTTATTTTTGGTGGCTCTGAACAACTCATGAACAGCCAAACATTTTATATCACAATAATAATAAACTTATAATAATCAATAGATAGATTTTATATAATACAATGATCCTACTATCAAAACAGGGACTAAGATTAGCACACCTGGTTCTGAGTCCCAAATGTCATATAACATTATTATTGTTCTTTACTAATTAATTAATTAGTTTTTTTCAAGGACAATGTGCAAAAGCCCACAGTGTGAGGAAATTGCCAGTTTTTTCTGATACATTAATTCTGTTTTTTAGTGTATTTTTTTTTATAACTTTTCATAATTTGTTTTTTTATACCACAGAATGGGAAGTACCAGATTTAAGCCTAGTCTCAAAAACTAATGAAAAATAATTGACAGTAATGGCTTTAAAATTCTAATTTCCAGTGGGATCAGGCTTTTGATTGATTTTAAATAACAGCAAATTAATTATTCCTAATGATGCTAATGATTGTTGAAGCCAGTCAATGACTCTGATAAAGCTATCCACAGTGATCCATGGCTCCAAATCAAATGTCAGGGTGAAAAATGTATGTACATAATTACTTCTTTGATTGAGGTTCAACTGATTTACTTTGGTACATTTTAAAGCCTATACTGATTTTCTAATCATACATTCATATGTGTCATCCTCATGCACAATCCATAGTAATCCAGTTTTTCTCTATTCCTTCTCTGTCCCTATCTCTAATTCTCCTGATCCTTCATTTCTCTATGCATTTATTTTGTTGATGCATCCTGAACTGTGTCCCAAGTCATGTACTGTATATCCAGCCAAATATACAATACACACACCACTTTAATAGGAACACCATTTAAATTATTCAGTCATGTGACAGCAGAGGGAAGCATGAAATAATACTGGTACAAATCAAGAGCTATTTTTTGTTTTCACATCAAATATCAGAATGGGGACAAATGTGAGCTTGTTGACCTTACCATGGATGTTGATAGCAGAAAGGTTGATTTGGGTATTTCTGGAACTGCTGATGTCTGTGATTTTTATACTTAAAAGTCTCTACAGAAAGATGTGAACAACAAAAAACATCATGTGGGCACAGGATCTACAGGGTTTTAGCTTACAGGAGGTCCATCCATCTATACCACTTATCCATCCGAGTCATGGTGGAAGCTGGAGCCAATCCCAAGTGAATTCCAGCAAGAGGTGGGGTACTCCTGAACAGGTCTCCAGACTACTGCAGAAAAAACATGGAGATGAACAGCTTTTCACACACTTTTCACACGCTTTTCCCAAGTGTGCATGTAGGGCAGTGGTGGCTCAGTGGTTAAGGCTCTGAGTTACTAATTTGAAGGTTGGTGGTTCAAGCCCCAGTATCACCAAGCTGCCACTGCTGGTTCCTTGTGCAAGGCCCTTAACCCTCAATTGCTCAGTTGTGTAAAAATGATGAATGTAAGTCACTCTGGGCAAGGGTGTCTGCCAAAAGTTATAAATGTAACAGTAATGTTTTTGGACTGTGGGGAAAAAAGCAGTGCCCAGATCAACTCACGTAGGCATGGGAAGAACATGTAAACTCCTCACAGAAAGGCCCATTTTGGCTGTGAGGTTCAATTCCAGAACTCTTGCTGTGAGGTGACACTACTAACCATATCAATAAACCACCCTGTAGGTCTACAGTAACTCAAATAAGCACTTTTTACAACTGTACTAAGCAGAAAGGCATCTCAAAACAGACAACACATCAAATTTTTAAGTGAATGAGCTCCAGGAGCAGAATTTCACACCAGGCTCCACACCTGGAAGGGAAGAAAGAAGAGGAATGTGAGGCTATCATGGGCACAGACTCACATATACTGGACAGTTGAAGACTGGAAAAAGATTAGGTGATTTTCTAATGTAGTGTCTGTGTCCATGATAGCCTCCGATTACCTGTTCTTGACTGACCTGCTGTTGTAGCCTATACACCTAAATGTTTAATGTTTTTTGCATGCAGGAATGCGTTTCTACTCACCACAGTAATATCGAGTAGGTAAGGTAAAGTCTGTTGGGCTTGCACACCTGAGCCTACAGGCTCATTAGGCAGGTGCTTATCCCCGGTTTCTGAAGTGGGAAACGACTTCTGGATGGGACACTAGTTCATCCGAGGTTACCTTCCCAGTATTTTTTCACTGGTACCCATTTATACTGCTGGGTGGACAGAGGCATGCTTCTTGGGGGTTTAACAGGGATTCGAACCCACGACCTCTCCATCATGAGCCCAGCACCCTAACCACTACACTACAGGCCCCACTAAAAAATTAAATCCCCAGGAGATTAGGAGTTAATATTCAGTCCAGCACTTCTGGTAATGATATCCATGCCACGATCAAAGTCACAGACATTACAGGGGATTTTTTTCACTATGACGATGATGATGATGACTTGTATCTGCATGATTTTATGCATGGTGCTGCTATCATGTTATTGAATTATTAGATAATTGCATGAATGAGTTCCTATTAAATTTTCCTATTCAAGTTGCCAGAAGGCCTATATCCAATAATATATACAAATTCATTTACAATTTATTTTTAAAAATTAACCTAAAGGTGTTGAAAGTATGTAATTTTTGACACTCATATGATGCGTCGTAATCAGATATGGGACGATATGTACACTATCTCAGACGTACTGCTAGCATGCAACTGAAATGAGCTGCTGCTGTATGGCAGTCAGTGTGTTTTGTTCTGGTGCGGCGCAGTCCATCCATATCACACTTTTACACACAGGCTTATTTAGACCCTCACACGTGTGTACACATTTACACCCTACGCTGCACTAATATTTATGTACTTTATCTACAGTGGTGTTTTAGTGTGCTCTTGAGTGCTGAGTGTTGTTGACAGAGGGAGTGGAGGTGTGCGCTGCTATCACTCTACCTGTCAGAGCAAATGCACACACACACACACACACACACACAAAACCCTGTCAGAGAGGACGCTCCAAGTCAGTAGTGCTACATGGAGAGGCTGGTAATGGCGTCTATTTCGGCAGAAGTGCTGCTCTCTTCAATTGAATGACACTTACAAATGTGTCAGCACTGTCACCAGGACATGTTCAATACAATTTACAGGATATTTTTTTTTGTGTGTATTTGTTTTGTCATGGTCTAGTGGGCATAACTTCAGCCAGAGGCTTTAATTAAATATTTTATGTTGCCATTGTAGGTTTTTATAAAGTCTTCTTCACATTATGACATAAGCAACTACTGTAGATCACTGTTGCACTCTCTGGCTTCAAGTCTTTCTACATTTAGCAGTGTTCTATTTGGCAATGGTAGGCATTTCTCTTTTTTCTATGTAGGGAGTATTCACTGGAGCCTGAAAAAGCATTTACAATTACCTCTATTATAGAACATAATCTAACCCTCAACCAACTCAAATCTAATTTTAAGGAGGCCTTAATTTGACTCTAAGCTTTTTTTGTCCTTATTCTGAATCATATATTCTCTCTATTGTTTGTACAGATGTAGTTATCTTCACTGGCCTTCAGTTTCTTTTAGTCAATCAAATTCAATTTGGTCGCTAAAGAAAATATGGCCTTTTATACACAGTTTTTTTCTGTGCACAATTTTCCTTCGTCTCTCTCCGTTTCTTCTTCGTGAGTATGTGTGTATGTGTGTGTACACATGTGAATGAAGGAACACATCTGTTTGTATGTTTTTTGTATGTATGTTATAGATGATTTTGGCAATTGCTGAAGTGAACTCATCTTACTTACTAGAGAATAGGCCAATTAAGACCTAGCAGGGATGAAGCAGTGGTACAGGAAACCCACTGAATGTTCCATTGATTAACAATGTTAGCTTAATCAAAGAGTCTCATAAGCTCATAGGCTTCAGCCAGTAGGGGTTCACTCTCTACTTCCCTCCAAGAGGGCAAGGTTGGGGTGGCAATGTGGAGGTGAAACACGCCAATGATTGCGTTTCCGTTGCCTCATAGAAGTGAGGATGTCAGACAGAAAAAAAAAAGATCAGCGATTAGTGCCAGCAACTTTTCCTGCTCCATGAAAAAATTTCCTGATGTACAGGAAATGGGAAGATTCACTTGACTGGAAGGTCTGAATGTGAGCTAATGTTGGCATGTGCTCTTTATTTATAAAGCTTAATGGATGGTGTGTAGCATCAGTTCATATTCATTTTTATTCACAGAAGCCCTCATCGCCTTTTTTTCTATCCCAGCCTAAATTTTTGCAAATTGAAAAGTGATAGAGAAGCAGGCTTGTCTAAGAAGCGTTACTTATCATATTAATTAAAATTGGATGACACGATATGGCCGACAGCTGTGCGTTTTGATTTGTTGTGTTGCTAATGTGACACTCATTATACAGGTCATGGTAAGACAAAACCACCAGGGTAGCCATGGTAGCATGCAGATGCACAGACTATGGCCTGCTACACAAATACGGGGGTCTCGCCTAAAACGGCCCATAATTACTCCAACGCAGGCGGACAGTAACCATGGAGAGGTGAACAGCATCTATGACCTCAGACATGGGACATGAATTTAAAGCTGTAATTGTTTTTTAAATAGAATTGGTTTTAGTTGGGCTTTTTAAAATGTTACGTATTTCTAATCAATAGCTGGAATTCACAGGCATTAAAATGAATACTAAACTCAAGGTGTGTTTTTTTTTTTTTTTTTTTTTTTCCTCCTGCTTTTTTCTCTTTCTCTTTCTCTGACTCTCTGGGTCACTGTTGTTCAGGAAGAATTGTTTTTTATATAGAATAAAAGTGTTTTGACCCCCAAGGTTACTATTTTGCCACTACCACATGCTGTTTTATCCTGTTCTTGCTATTCAGAATAAATATTACAGAATGATTTTTGTGTGTATGACAGTTCTTTCTGATGGTGGTCATGGGGACAGTATCAGTCTAAGACTGAGTGAAAACTTGATGAGAAATGTGTGATCAGTCATTTCTGTCTCTATGCTTTGAGCATGACTGTCTCAGCAGGGTGCCTTCTGAAACGCACCATTCTGTGAGGAAAATAAATTCTGACCTGCTTCCTTATCTGTTATTCTTATTTTTTTAATGCCTATATATATATATATGTTTTTTTTTTAATTCATTTTCACAATTCATCACAGCTTAACAGATATATAACATGGAAAAAGCAGTGCTTGTTCTAAAGTTCTGTCCTGACTTGTTCGTGCGTAAAATATTAAACTGTTCTGCAAGTATATAAAAAAGAAAAACATGCTGTATTCTATGTGTAAATACACAAATGCACGGTACAAATGATTCTAACATGTTGTTGAAGAAGAGAGATGACTTCCACCATTTTATGTTTGTATTTGTGAGAAAGAGAGAGAGAGAAAGACAGACTGTGACAGGGACGTATGGAAATTTAGGAGACAGCAGAGAGGACGGGGGTGAAATGCAGGGTCAGGATTGGACGTCCTGAACGCTCACCCCAACACCAGAGGCCACAGAGAGCAGGCGTCGCTGTGGTTGGGTCAGTGCAGAGGTGATCCAATTCCCCCCTTGGTGAAGCACTGTGAGATTGGGCTAGATTGTGTGCAGGTCCTTTTGAACTCACTCCATGCAAAGGTCAGCAAAATAAGATGAAGAATCATAACATGGTGAACAAGGCTTGTGTACAACACTATCAATGTGCCTCTATTTAGAACTACCTCTCTCTCTCTTTCTCTCTCTCTCTCTCTCTCTATCTGTCTCTCTCTGTCTCTGTGTGTGTGTGTGTGTGCCTGCGTACTTGTGAGATTTTGATGCTACATTATAGTTTGTGGCAGCAAATCTGAATGACACTGACAGGGCCAGACTGTAATTAGTGGTCTGATTGGAGCCCCTTTGGAAGCAGTGCATTATGGGATATTTCCTCTGACACTGAGCATTTACCAACAGCTGCCTGTCAATGTGATCTCTGTCTCTCCAAGAGAGGACGCTTTAATTAGTTGGAATCCCAAGAGGAGCCTCTCATTTACAGTCATGGCCATCTTCATTTAAATCAGCCCTATCTCTCAATCCCACATCTCTTCCTTTTATCCATCTTTTCCCACCGTCACCTCCATATTGAATTCTGTTTTCCCCAACACACCTGTCTATTCTTATCAGAAGTTAATTGTCTCTGCCTTCTTGTCCTCAGTACCTCCACCCACTCTCTTCGGCGATCCCTGCCATTCTGTCCTTCATCCTTCTACCGTTTCCTTATTACACTGGTGATTGTGTTCTACATCTTCCTTTTCTTTATGGCTTGTCACTCAGCTTGTGGTCATACTAGTGTGCTAGTGTGTGTTGTTTATGAGACATGACATTGTCCTCTGTTACTGTCTGTCTGTCTCTCGCTCTTTCTCTCTTGTTGTATTTGACAACAGATCCTAGTTTTTTTTAAGGCTGATTTTTGCCACTGTGTCAAATCTACATCAAAGTATTTATACTTGCACATGAGGTGTGCAATTCCTGCATGAGGCACTGTCACATGAGATGCACCTGAATTTGCTGCTTCTACACAGAGAAGAAGTGCTGGTAACATAATGTGACCTCTTTGTTTTACTGTAGAAATAATAACCAGAAAGAAATCACATTAAAAGAACACAGACAAATTAACTGGGGGCAAAAGAAACCTTGCACAAAGAATTCTATCCATTCATTCTTACCGTCGCAGGGCAGGGTATCTCAGGTGACTCTGGGTAAGGGCAGGGTACACCGTGAACAGCTCGCCAGACCACTGCAGGGCCAACATTCATACAACCATTCACACTCACTCTCACACCTAGGGGTAATTTGGAACAAACAATTAGCCTACTGTTTTTGGACTGTGGGAGGAAACCTGAGTACCGGGAAGAAACCCACACGAGCTCGGGTAGAACATAGAAAATCCACACAGAAACACCCGAGCCCAGGAAACCCAGGCCATCTTGTTGTGAGGCGAATGTGCTAACCTCTGCTCCACTACGTAATGTCATGGATTATATATTTGTGTTACCACAATATCGTGATAGTGTGTCACAGTACAAAGCAGAGTTGCTGCGCTCTGCGTTACCATCATGTGCAATTACATTTTTGGGAAGGTGCCCATCAGACTGTAGCATAGGTAATGGCAGGGTATGTGGCTATGGTGTACCTCCTGGCTTAGATTGGACATAGATTTATAAATTGGCCTATAGGTTACACCTTAGCTGCTTGCCCTACACAGAACCATACATCGTAGCCTGATAATGTGGAAGTACAAGTTGACCTTAACACTTAACACTGTGAGGCACTTTCACCTTGAATTGCTGCTCACAGAGGTGGTATTTGCATTGACCACAGCTTTGGTGATCTTTTGATTTAAGAAATCCAGGTCATCCAGAGGTCAGCAGGTTTCTAGCTTGTCCATTAGAACCCATTATCGAGAACTGCAAGTCTTTAAGTGAAAAGTGTCTTGCCCATTTGGACAGATAATAAACACTTTCAGTAGCCTTGTCGAAATGTGCTGCTGTCTTTGTTTCATTTGCTACCTTGATTACTACCCCTAGATGTTTTCCTGAGTGTTTTTTTGGGGGGAGCTTTTTGGGTTCTGACAGTTTTATCTCATTGTTCCTGTTCCTTTGTAAGTTCTGTGAATTGAACAACACAGTACTACTTGTTGCCTGTCAGTCATTTTGGTTTCAAAGGACTGGGGGAACTCGACATCTGTTGAACGTTGTAGTGCTGTCAGAGCTGCCTGTCTATCTATGTCAACCCGTGAAGTTGTCATTTCAGATGTCAATATGACATGAGAATAATCAGGAAAAGCAAACAGGCTGTGAGGCTGTGTTCCCCCTCCTCTCCCGCACACCGCTACATGATGTGTCGTGAAGCTATTACTTTAGAGCCTCTTTCTCTACTTCATTATAAGATTGAGTAAAAGTTCAGCAATATGACACATCTAACTTAATGCTTATAAGTCTGCATACTTTTAGTGCCAATGGTGTGTTCTCACTAATGATCCTGTGAAATATGGTGCACTTCTAATATCCAGATGAACCATTTAAAGTTGTTTTAGTGTCCTACTGGCAGGTTTTTTTTTTTTAAATAATAAATTATTTGTCTTTAATAAGAAAATGTTAAAAATGGAATTGTTAAGAATAAGCTGAATAAAATTAATATGAATCTCATGATGAGAAATATTAAATATTGTACAGATCAAGTCATCAAAGATATACAAGTACATTTTTGTGTTAGTAGTTCTAGCACAGTTGAATTAATAACATTTGATTTACACCAATTATAAATATATAAACATTTTGTTTTCAAGTCGCACCACGTGCATTAGCTTTTCTACAACCCCGCTTCATAAAAAAAAAAAAAATCATCTCATACTGCGTACATGCTCTGTATCGAGATGTAATAATTATTTATTGATCTCGGACGAAATTGTTTATAATAATCCTATGTAGTGCATCTGGCTGCATTGTCTTAAGTCAATTTCCCTGTTTCTCTTTTTGTTTTTCCTGTCTCTCTTCTCTTCTTACGTGCACTGATAGATTTAGACTCTTGTGTAATCTGTGGCTGCTCTCCTGTCCTCCTCAGAACATGCCAAAGACCTCTAAGCAAGTGTGATTTTAATGTTTAGTGTGGCTACATTTGGTGGTGTAATAAGCTTGAAGCCGGTGCATAACTGAGATTAATGCAGACTCCTGTTCATCTCCAATAGGGCTTGAATAACATGGAGCACACACCAGCTGACACATAAAAGATACACCTCTCAGTTCCCTCAGATGACTATGAGAGATGTCCCTCTAGGCTCAGGAGTCAGAGAAGGAAGGTGACATGCACAGAAGGTTTTAATCCTTCTGTGCTACAGTAGACTCTTCATCTTCAGATGCAGCTTAGGGCTTGTCCAGTAGGCTCCCTGAGGGATTATTCTTAGACTCTGGTTTTGTCATGCCCCTTGATCCCTTTTTTTTTGTTCTCAAGTGTCCCCCTGAGCCTTGTGTCAGATGTCAGAGTGTAATGGAAAACAGATCACATCTTTATTGACATTAAGACACTGAATTACGTTGCTGAATCAACAGACTGATAGTGACACGCACACTCATGATGCCTGAAGTACTCGAGTGTTGTTCAGAGAATATTTTCAAACAAATCTGAAGAAAAAACTGTGAAGGGACCAAGGATCATTTACAAAGTTGTGTTTACATGTGCGTGCTCATCTCTCTCTCTCTCTCTCTCTCTCTCTCTCTCTCATTCTCTGTCCACAAGGATAGAAATAGTTGATAGTACTTAAATGTTTTACTTGTTCTTTCCTTCTTCTGTTTAAACTAAACAGAGCCAGTTCAGCACGGTGGTGTAGTGGTTAGTCTGCCTCAAACAACACGGTCCTGGTTTCTGTGTGGTTTTTGCATGCTCTCCCCATGTGGTTGCAAGGGTTTCCTCTGGGTACACTGGTTTCCTTCCACAGTCCATGCACATTAGGCTAATTGGTTGTTCCAAATTGCCCCTAGGTGTAAGTGTGTGTGAATGTTTGTGTGTGTATGTTTGCCCTGTGATGGGCAAACATACACAGTTGTTTGTACCTCACCTTCACCACGAGTCGGCTGAGATAGGCTCCAGACTTCCAATGACCCGAGTAGGATTAAGTGGTTCAGCAAATGCATGAATAAAAAAGAGCCAAAATGTTTGCAATACAGGAAGGTGTGTGATATGGCTTAGATGTAGCCATTGCAACAGTTAGATGCTTCAGTAATTGTGTCAGTGGATTTTGTGTGTGTGTTTAAAAATCTCTAAGTTTTGCAAAATACCCTTAAAATTAAATGTTGGTTTGAACCCATTTAAGGGCATTAACATGTATTGTTTCACCTGCTTACCACCTGAAAGTGAATCCCATCATGATGCTGAATAATATGGATGTCTATTTTTTATTTTTTTTTTAATTTTAGTGTCACATTGAATTTTCATTTCTGATTGGTCAGAATGTGTTGATTTTTTTTTAACATTACAGCACCATTATGCACCATTATGTATTCCTTAATTTGATTAATTTGGCTTATTTAATTTAAACATTGTGATGTATGTGCTACATTTTATTATGAGGTTAAACACCTCATAATGTGTGTGTGTTTGTGTGTGTGTGTGTGTGTGTGTGGGTGTTGCTGTGCTATGAAACAGTGTGTTGTTGGATGTTTACCATTGCTGCCATCTGAAAATGACAGTCTGAAAGCTTTAGCGTGACATCATGCCCCTCTGTCATCTCCAGCTGTATGCTACCCCACCTGTCTCAATCTCACAGGCTTGTTGTCACTAAGCTACAGTGGCTTCCTAATCGATCCCTAATAGCGTGAATTCCATTTCTGTACATTTTCACATTAGATATATATTATATAACTATTTAACAGATGATCAGCTCAGTTAACATCTCAGTGCTCAAATGATACAATTTGAGATTTCATAATTTTTTTTTTTGCTTTAAAATGATGGCTGATTTTGTCTGAAAGTTGCCTTGCTAGCTTTGCAAACTGTTATATGTACTAGAATGACATGTTAATGAATACAAGATGTTGTTTATTAGAATAAAAATGAAAAAAAAAAGGAACTGTTAGCTTCTGTCACACCCCTCAATTTACTTTCATCCATCTTTAATCATTTGCTTTATCAAAAGCACATTTGCTCCTAAAATACAAGTTGATTTTAGATTATTGCAGTGGAATTTGACAGGAGCAAACCAGTGTAACATAGATTCTCCTGAGACTCCATGAGACCTTAAACTGTGAGAAAGGCAGACTCTCATATTCCCCGCTCTATCTATAATAACCCACATGCCACTGTCTTTGTGAAAGAGCTAAAGAATTCTGTGGCTGGAACACCACTGAGCACTGACGCGGGTGGTGTGTCTCCAGTAATCTGTTACATTTCTGGGTTGGTTAACGCTGATGTCCCCTGGGCTTTCAGTAAATGAAATGGCTTTATTTCTCTGCCCAACTAAGTAATTTTTAATCAACCCTCTGTTTACATATGGATAGCCTGGGGATGAAAGGCTTGTGTTTGGGGTGTTCGGCCCCAGGGAGTAGGGGTTAACCCAGGCCTGCAATGGGAAATGGATTGGCGAAGACGCCTTCTTCAAACCTCAGTAACGGAGATTAGTAATGACTGGTTTGCAAACAAATCAGAATTTTTATAAAACAAATAAAAAAAATATCCCTGAAATAGACTGGCCACCTGTTCAGGGTATACCCCGCCTCTCAGCTGGGATTGGCTCTACCTTCCCCTGCAACTCTGATGGATAAGCCATATAAATAATGGATGGATGCATGGAAAAGCTAGTTAAGTTTTCCTGTTGAGCAAGTAGCACATATGTATTTGTAGCATATAGTCTTACGAATGCATGCATGCAGCAAAGAAATAAAAACAAACAATAAAACAAATAAATTAATAAATAAAAAGAAATAAAATTAAAATAAAAAAATAAATAAATTAATTAATTAATTAAAAAATGACCAACTGTTCTCCAACTATCATTATATTGCAGTGAAGTCTTGGTACACTCAAGTGAGGTATGAGCTGTTATATGAGAGCATATGCATATATAAAACCCCTTGGCAAAATTTCAATGTCATTCTTGATTTGATATTAGGCACAGGAGTGGGCAATAAAAAAAACATTAGCATATGATATCAGGTAATTTTTGATACACAATATGTACATTGTCCTCAAAATAAATTACCCAAAAAATTATATAAATAAATAAAACCCAAACAGACAAAAAAATCTAATTATTTCACAAAAATGTAACGATGAATAAAATAATATAGTTTACTCTAAAATATTTTTATTTAATTGAAATTGAAAACCAGTACAAGTTGTAATGATCTCAAAACAATACCTGAGATCAGTACAAGTTGTAATGATCTCAAAACAATACCTGAGATGTAATTTCCCTCACATGCATTTATTTGAGATTTTTAAAATGGAAATTTTACAAACCTCACCCAAATTTTACAAAACAAAATGTAAATGTGAAGAAGGGAACAGGGCCTGTCCTGGTGATGTAGCAGTGAAATAGATTTGGAAATGCACTGTAAGCTGATTTAGATTTTAATTTTCGTCTATATGCACCCTGTCAGTCTGCTCATCAGGGCAGAGCCAGAGTACGCTGAATGGAAAAGACTCCAAAATGTCAATACAGATAGACTAAATAGCAAATGCAAATGTCATTATTGAGTGTAATTCTCATGTTGAGCAATAAATTGCATATTTCAGTGCAACTTTAAAATGAAATATATTAATAAGTATAGCTAATTTACATATTACATATTATATTTGTATTGTGCTTGCAGGAAACTTCACAACTGTAGCAGCTCCAGAGCCAGGGTGAATACAGGAGCAGCTAAAGCGTGTGCTAAAGCAGACCTTGATTCATTGTTTATAAGAACACTTTCTCATGCTCTTTTGACCCTGTTAAGAATTCAGACAAAAATTAAGTGTGCAGTCATGTTGTTGGAGAATTCAGCATGCAGAGCTGGAGAAAGAGCAACAATTCTCACCAGTAAAACACACACAGATTATTTATTATACACTTAAGTATACACACACCTTTGGTCAAGTTCACCTTAGCATGAGTCTTACACATTCCAGAAATGCTACATTCATACCCATATATGACACACCTAGGCATGCTGGCACACCGACACACACGCGTGCGTGTGCGCACACACACACACACACACTTGCAAACGCACACACACACGTACACACTCCAAGACAGCAGTGGTGAGATAACTTCTAACTTTGTTTTGACACTTTTGATTAAGGACCATTGAAGGGACACCTGTACTGTGGCAGTGAACAATGGCTGGGCCCCAGGAGAGATTGATTTTCTGCATGAGAAAAGGAGTCTTTGTCTAAAGCCACACGCTCCTTTCTTATGCTAACGAGTCATGGAAGATTTCCAAGTCAATTTCACCTGAGCGTTGGTCAGCTCTCCACTCTTTTGTGTGCTGTCCCTCGAGCCCCTCTAGCACACATGCGCAGACACACACACACACACACACACACACACACACACACACTCGCTTCCCATCCTTTAAACTGCAATTTAGCTGTGATGGGTGGGGAGTCCAGGGGGAGGAAGATGGAAGATTGACAGGTGGCTGGGAGCTTCCTCTGTGATATTGTGGAAGCGTTCTACCATACAAAGCTAGACCGGAGTATACACATTTCCTTCAACAACAACAACAACAACAACAACAAAAAACCCAATAAGGCCTTGCTTTTGAGGGGAGAAACAGACTTGGGGTTTATGTAAAATGTTCTAATTTATATAAATTTGTACTCAGATCTGTGGAACAGTGTACATATCGGTATCAGTTCTATTTTAACATTTTTAATGATATGTGTTGTCTGTTTATGACAGGGGTTTCAATGATAATAAGTTTTGGTCCTTTGCAAAGTACATCAAGAACATTTGGAATATCATACAATCCATACCAAGGCTTTCACATGCAGTAAAATGCCACAGCTTCAAAGGAAACTAAAAAAAAAAAAAAAAAAAAAAAAAATTCTTTGAACATAGTCTGTTGAATTCTGATGTCATCCTCTCAGATACTTAAATAGTAAACACGGTAATAGGCGACTTTTAAATAGTTTAATTTTGTCAAATAAGCATATATTATGTAATATTATATAGAGTAGTTTTCTAAACAGTGTGATCTGTACATACCATGAACCTGCACTGTAATTACACAAAAAGTATAACATTCTGAATATACGTACACTAGAGATCAGGTGTTTACATGCGCTCATCAAGGGCATGAATTTCGTGGCAGTATTATGCTTTCAGGGATTTCTTTGAAGTGTTTTTCTCCAGTACAGAATGATTGTATAACATATACGTTTAATTGGGGACAGACGGACAAGAATTTGGTGTACAAGTTTTATTTCTTTTGAATTTTTTAAACCAATCGCAGGGATAAAAAGTATACATACACTCAAATAAGTTATTCATTCAGTGTTGCTGAAAGTTCCAAAATGTCTTTAAACCTGCCAAGGTCTCTTTATTTCCTCTTAGTGATCATGCTTGACTCAATCTGGTGGCATCGCTGTGCTAATATAAAATTGACAGCATTCAGTGCACTGACAATCAAACGGTCCAATTGGAAAATCCAAAGAGCTTAGTGCAGATCTCAGAAAGAGGATCTTAGATTTCCCTGTCATTCAAGATCAGTGTATGGAAATGTGTGTGGAGACCGTAGGTAGTTCTGACCACTACTGTATATACTGTATATGTCTAACTTCCATTTCTCTATAGAGCTATGTGAGAGTATTCTGTGTGATTTCAAATAAGTTTAACTCATGAAGTTAACATACATGAAATGACATAATTAAAATTTAAAATTACTGTGAGGTATTGTGCAAGTGAATACTATAAAATATGATTAGGATTTATAATGCTTTGAGTATATTCATAAAATGGACAAAGTACTGATACTAACACAATGCATGCCCTAAATCCTAAAATTAATATATGAGATAAAATGCCTGAATAAGCTTTTTATTAAGCCTACTTCATAACAGTACCATTTCTAAAGAAATTCCACACACATTCATGGTATGAGGCTCAATAGACCTAGTAGCACTTAATTAATTTCTCTCACTAATAAAGCCGATGGAACAGCATACAATAGAAAATGGGCAGAACTACTGAAACAAATGAGCAAGTCATAATTTGCTGAGCGGCACCAAAGAAAATTACTGACTTAGATAAGCCAAATGGCCCCAAGCTTCAAAAATCATCATATTGTACAATGCAGAATTTACTTTTCAGTATTTTTAAAATTTTAGTTGTAATCAAGTTGAAATGATTTTGCTTAAGGTAGACTGAGAGGTGAGAGTGATGGATGTTTTTTCTCTGTGTCTGTTCTGTGTTACAACAATAGTAGAAACTAATTATTATTAGTTTATTATTATATAATTATAATTCATTAATTAATTTTTTTTTTTATTAAATGGTGTATGAGGGCTGGGGGAAATTTCTTTTCTTTATTGCATTATTGCACCCTTTCTTAAATCTACCAATAAACTATTTGGAATCCTATAGCACTGTAATGTTAATATTTATGTGTTAAGTGATTGGCAAAGCAAGAGTTTTGATGTAAAATGTGCAATTATGCTGTTGTATTACACAAAATTTACTGAGGCGTTGACATTTTTCACTTGTCGGCTCTGTTAATTTCTAATTAATTTGTCACTTATTTTAGCTAATGAGAAGCCATTTTAATTTTTTTCACATTACTTTATTAGAGAAAGGGGTTCTACCGAGAAGGCAACATAATCCCGCCTGAGGAACTGTTATATTTAGTATTTAGGGTCTTACAACATTTTCGTGAATCTGAAAAATAATTAAGGTTGTTTGATGCTGAATCAGTGCATGACTGTTCTTTAAGCTGTGCTTCAATTTGGCCTCAGACTGTAAAATCACTGTAGAGGAGTTGTGTCTCAGTTTCTGACTCGAAACTAAATCTGTGACATGCTCTCCTCCAGTATTCATATGGACCTGCAGGCTCCTTTCATTGCAAAGACACATGAAAATAGTTTTAAAGGATAAAAAAAGAAAGCAAACAAATACGGTTCGTCCTGGGCTTGCTGTTTTGGTAAAATCCAAATCCCTTAAGATTTTTTTTTTTTTTTTTGATTTTATGCTTGCCAATCTCAAGAACAGGATTTTCTTAGTCAGCTTCCCGTATCTCTCCTTCTCTCCTCTCTCTCTCTGTTTCTCACAACTGCTGGAGGCAAGATTAAGGATATCCTGACTCTGCCTCCGCATTAGTAGCAAGCAACAACCAGCTCCTGAAACATTCAGATGAAAAAACAGCATTTTACATTTTCCAAAATTCAGTTTATCACTATTTGAAACAAAATCTTTTTTTCCCCCTCAAATATTTTTTCTGCTTAAATTCATCTCAGCTTCTTATTTTGAAATCAATATGTAAAGGTTTATTCATAATCAGTCATTTGAATAAAACAGAAGTGAACAAATGAGGTGATTTTTTATTTATTTTGGATCACTGGGAAACTGGGCTTAGATCATTGCTCTGTTTTAGGCCTGCTGGTCATTATTTTCCAGTTTCTTGATTAATTTGAAGATGAATATTTTGTTTTGGAGATGAAATGGTTTTAATGGCCATGCTGCTGTGTTATTTTCTCAAAACAGCTAGTCTCTGAGCTGTGTTAGGCAGTAACTCACACATTTCTTTTTTCTCAGTAGCACTATCTACTAGCAGTTATCAGCTTAGCTCTTTTTTCTGCAGCGTGTAGGTCAGATCAAGCTGGATTTTTGGATAGTAAATATTAACTGTTAATGTCTGAATCCAACTGGTGTATTGGATAGCATGCTGTAAATATTAAAATGAATTACAGAAATGGGATCTCTGAGCAAAATCTGGCCAAAAATATTGCTGTGTGTACCTTGACAAAGCCACAATAAAATGCAGACATGAGTTGCTTTTTATTTTTTTTTCAGGATGGGATAATGGTTGAGCACCCAAAACAAGTGTGAGTGTTGCTGCAGTTTGGCTAAGCTTGGAAACCAGAGCATGTAGAGTGCAGTACGAAAAATGCACTTACCATGACAGAAAGAAAATAGGAGTTTATTACTAGGATTGAAGGACAGGACTCTTGGAGTTCTGATTGGGGTCACAAGCTGTTCAGCAAATATAGTGGGCATGCAAACTGACTCAGATTCAGATTAAGAGATGATCCTTTGACAGCAGTATATTTGTCTCAGTTCAGGATTTTGTGAGTCAGCAGGGTGAAAGCGAACCACCAACAAGAATGTTCTGTAGTTAACACATTTCACATGTTCAGGTGTGTGAAAAATTCGACATGTTTTTTTTTTTTTTTTTTTAAAAGCAAATAGGAGCAAAAATTATCTAACACACCTGGTGATCCTGGTTTATCAGCAGATTTTAAAATTTTACATTATTTATTTATTTGTTTGTTTGTTTGTTTGTTTGTTTATTTATTTATTTTGCTGGCCATATTTTACTGATCACATGACACTGGGCAGTTGTTCACTGTTGTCTGCTGTTCTGTTTTTTAATTCACTTTGCTGTATGAAAACATCTGCTTTATTACTCATGAAAGTTCCATTGCTTTCTGTTTCATGATGCCAGGCATCTTAACCAGTCATTTTGCTTTCATTGCTGGCAGAAGGATGTAAAGCTGATATGTGATCTCAAGTTCATGTCTCAGGTCAGCAGTTACCTGAAGGTCCCCCTCAGAGGGAGCATTATGGAGACAGGTAGAGGAGCTGGGACAGCTAGAGTTACACCTGTTCCTGTTAGAGGTTTGTGCTGAGTGCATCCCCACCCTCACCTTAGGCATTGAGATTAATGCTCTCATCTAGAGCTTTTCATATTGTTTCCTATAAAACAATGTTTGAGAATATAAAAAAGGAAATAAGATGGTATAACAGGTGGATATCATTTATCATTTATAGGTCAGAAAAAAGCTATTTCTGTTGCTGATTAGTTACCTCCACCAAGGTGGGAGTTTATGAGATTGTTTTTGTGTGTGTGTGTGTGTGTGTGTGTGTGTGTGTGTGTGTGTGTGTGTGGGTGAGTGTTTGTGTGACCATGATACCTCGAAATGTAATGGACGAATTTCCATGAAATTTGTTTTGTTGGGTGTGATCTGAATCCCAATGTAGGACAGTTCTAAATTATTTTTTTAAAAACATTGAGCGAGGAGGAAGCAGGAGGAAATCACTCATAATGTGACGGGAGAAAAAAAATACAGAGCTCAAAAATAATTACAGAATAGGCCACAAGGGGGCACTGTAATTCTACATCATTTGGTGCTATAACCTATGTAAAGATGAGATTGCACTACTTTGGTGGAGGTCTGCACTCTCTGAATGCATTTCTAGATTTAAGAGGTTTTTTATAGGAGTATTACGGTGGGAACTGTGGATGCTATTCTGGTTCAGGACAAGAAAATGGTTTCCTGCATTTCAGTTACTTGTTTCAGTGAGCTGAAGTACTTTGCTGAGTCCCAGACTGTAATCTTCCAGCTGGTGACTCCTTGTTTATATTGCCATCTTTATATGGAGTATTTTATGAATCAGATATTAGTAGTCATGCATTAACTACTTTAATACACTGTATTATATGCTTTGTGTGTATTTTGTTTGCCAGTGTGACAAACAATTTAAGCAACTTTGACATGCCCTAAAAATCTTCCACACTGTATATCTTATAGCTTGGGGTTGTGCATTGTTGGGCTGTGTATTTTAACAGTGGGCTGAAGCACTGGTATATACTGGTGTTGGAGGGTTTATTGGCATGTAATGAGATCATCCCTCTGTGCTGCTGGCTATCAGAGAACACCATCAGTGAAGAGAGTAGATGATCCATAGGGAGATGAGAAGCCTAATCCTTCGCTTTACTTACGCCCTTTCTCTTTCAGCTTTACGGAATCTCTCTCTCTCTCTCTCTCTCTCTCTCTCTCTCTCTCCCTCTCTCACACACACACACACACACACACACACACACA
>JAQMYF010000012.1:40524580-40535044 GCA_030014195.1 Neosilurus mollespiculum | reverse complement strand
GAGTTGTGTGTTTTTGTCCCACAGTGTGCTCCAGAACTGAGGCGTCTTCACAGCTGAGCACAACAGCCTCTGTTTTCATGCAGCCACTGATTAGTTTAGTGTCGCCTGATTAGAAATTAATTAAAATGATGAAACAGACTCCTGGGGGGAGGATGTGGTTGATGACTTTCATGCAACCATTATTCCTCAGTCCGAGGGGATGTGTTTGTGTGTGTGTGTTTGCATGTGTATGGTAATCACACTAATGTTTCGTGCATTTTGGAGAGACTGCGTATGCAATGCAGAATCCCCTCCCCCATCTCTTGTCTCTTCCCCAGTACCTACAACAGCAGCTTCTGAGAAACCCTCTGCTCTCGATTACCCCATCTCCCCTTCATCCTATCTGTTAAACCTCCTTCAGCTCACTCCCCATCTTTTGCTCTGTCTGATCAATGCTGGGAACTGTATCACTCCATAGTTTGCCCTTCTCTCCAGTCCCTACCTGTGCTTTGAAGCCTGACATATATACATTACAAACGCAATCTTAAAATAGGGGTTTGTCTACCTGTATATTTGTGTGGGCATTTGTTACGTGGACAGGGTGTCAATTTGATTCATGGAGCGAAGGAACCAGCATCTCTACAGCAAACAAAAAAAAATGGAATTAATTACCTGAATTGTTTTAATGAACACAGTAAGTATTATGTAATGGTAAATGCTATGTCGTATTAGAGCGTGATAACATCAGCCCTATGGATGGTGCACAAATTGCTACTCCATAAGCGGTTTATACAGCTGTTGCATTTCTGTATTTCACAGCTGAATGAACCTGTAATTGGAGCCTAATGAAGCCCTGAGGGGCTGGGTGGCAGCGAGCGAATACGCCGCTATTTATTTAACTGTGGACTCTTCAGATTAAAAGGCTTCAGTGTTTACCCCATGGCTCAGTGGATCATCTTTTCAATTTAGCCTGACAAGCGCTGAACAGCAATCCCTCTGAGGCACACTCAATCTCGAATAGGTGAAGAGAGGCAGAGCATGCAAGTGTATATGCGAGAGTGTGTCATGGGGAACGAGGGAGGAACAGAAGGTACTGTATTGAGAGATGAGAAGCCATAAGCTGTTGCATTCGACAGGATTATTTTTGGTTGGAAGATATTTAGTGTTTGGCTTTATGTGTGCCTTACTGTGGCACACTGTGAGTTATGACTTAAGGCAATGATTAGATGGTCATGTGGGCATGATTATGGTTGGAGCTAAGTCTTGAGGGAAGTAGAGGGTTAGTAACCACTGCAGTAAAACCTACAGTACCAGAGCAGTCAGCTGTATTTGTGTAATAATACACTGAAAAAAAAACAAACGAACAAAAAAACCCCTTTGCACTCTAATATTTTGTTGCCATGTCTTTAGCCTTGATTATAGAACATAACCTCCATGCCATTGTTGCTCCATTTGGTCAGGTCAAGGCTCAACAACATTATATGCAACACAATAAAATGAAGTCAGCTGATAATCTGAATGTACTGGATGTGCTGGTTATCACATCAATGGACTTTTTCCTCCCTGATGGCATGGATATAAAATTGGGGCTCAAATAATGAAAGAATAGTTCAGGAAGCATGAGGAATCCTTTACACACATGAACTGGCACCACAGAGTCCTGACTTTAACTCTATAGAAAGTGGTTGGGATGTACTGGAGGAATACCCAGAGGAAACCCATGCAAGCACAGTAGAACATGCAAACTCCACACAGAAACACCCGAGCAAAATCCTTTTCTCAGTTGGAGTACAACTTAATAATGAATTGAAGAGTAGAAATAAAAAAGTCGCTGTGATTATTATCAGTCTGAATTAGTCTGCCAAAAGTTCCTTTGATGCTTTTGAGATAAACCTCTTCATAAGTTTTGCATGATATCTTTTTTTATAAACATCAAAAAACAGACCCCATTTGATAATTGACTGCATGACTGGAGAGCAGAGACCAGAAGAAGTTGTAAAACAATAACCGCAGAAGTCATTGTCTTCATTTCTTCTTCTTTCTACAGTTACTGAGGTAAACAGACACAGGTGTATATCTGTAGGGATCCTTTCCATGTTGGCAGACATTTACAATGGCGTTATGAGCCGATCAATGCTGAAAACAGATGGTGTATTTTTGACACAGTTGTCTGCTCCGTAGGGTTACAGTGTATAGGTATTTTATGGTTGCTGGTTGCAGTGTTGTAACTGAATACTGATTATTTTGTACTCAGTTAAAAGAATGCAGATGGGAAAATCACTGAGTCTCAGAGTTCTAAGAAGTATTCCTTCAACTTTTTTTCATTTTTAGTAAAAGTAATGTTTAGCTGTTGTATTTTACTCCAATGTTTGCAAATATTTGTAAATAATAATTGAAAATTCAAATAAATTATTAAAAGAACAAAAAACTAAAGTATTTGTAAATGTAATGAAATGTAGTGAATATTTAATTATTAAGTTGATAATACATAGAAAATAAATGCTGAATATTTTGGTAATATATTTTTCTTCATTTTCTTCATATAAAGTAAATAATTATATAAATGAATACATAAAAAATTATAGCTCTGCAATGGTCTGACGAGCTGCTCATGGTGTATCCCACCTTCACCCAGAGTCGGCTGAGATGGGTGGCTTAGAAAATGAATGAATGAATGAATGAATAAATAATTAAGCCAAATCATTAACTGTGTAAATCAGTTCATGCCTAGTGTGTAGTGTTGCCATCCTCACAGCTACCTCATATGGGATATTTTTTTGTATTTCCCTGCATTCATGTTGCCAAACATGAATTTCCCTTCCCAAACATGGTGGCTATGGTAAATTGCATTAAATAAGTGAGTGAATCTTGTCAGGATAGGTTCTGAATGCACTGTGACTCTTGCTCAACAGTTGTTATGTGTACATACACTTTATGGCCAAAAGTATGTGAACTACTGACCATCATACCCATATGTGCTTGTTAAAAATCCCATTCCAAATTTCTTCCACTCTGATAGATTTCACTAGATTTTGAAGCATGGCTGTGGGAATTTGCACATTTAGCCACAAGAGCATTAGTGAGGTCAGGCAATGACGTTCAGTGAGGAGGCCTGGAGTGCAGTCGGCATTTCACTTCATCCCAGACGTGTTAAATGGATTTGAGATCATGGCTCTGTGCAGGACCCTCAAGTTCTTCCACGGAACCTTGGCAAAACAAGCATTTATGGAGCTCAGTTTGTGCACAGAGGCATTATCATGGATGTCCCTAATTCCAGGGAAGTGAAATCTCAAAGCTACACCATACAGAGGGACATAAACACAATCTAGGATATCCATATATGGTATTCCAGGCAGACATATTTTTGACCTTTTAACATGTGTGTGTGTCTGTTTGCATAAACGTGTGCATGTGTACATGTATGAATTTGTGTGCACAATTGAGTGAATGAATATACATGGGTGAATGGGGTCCTGCAAGTTTGTTATAAACCGTGAGCCAATCTACGAGGTTTGGGGTGACGGCCAGAGGCCCAGACAGAGGAATCTTTGTTTGGTTTGTAGATCTGTGGGTGGCCCCAATGCAAGGAGAAAGAGACATTCAGTTCCAACCAGATAATGAAATAAACAGAACCTATTACAAAAGCTGTCCTCCCTCATGCTCCCATCCTCCAAATTTCCCAGCCATCATAGCTGTCTATTCTTCTAATAGACCCTACGGTGTGTTATGTGTGTCTATCTAAAATGTTGTCAGGATTTGAGACAGTAGCTGAATGCCATCTGTCTACAATTAATTTCCTTCATCCTTCCTCCTCTTTTCTATTTTTTCACTCCAAACCCACTTTACTTAGACCCTCTTACCTCTCTCTCTCTCTCTCTCTCTCTCTCTCTCTCTCTCTCTCTCTCTCTCTCTCTCTCTCCCCCTCCCTCTCATTTTCTTTCCTCCCAATCACTGCATTGCTAAGTGGCCTCTCATGAGGCACAAGAAGGAAGTGAGGTGAACTTTGGATCTTTAGATTGACCTGCCCTCTCATTATGCCATACTTATTTTAGAAGAAAATGGAGAAAGACGGTAAGACAGAGAGAAAAGAGTGAAGGACACATGCAGAATTCAATGGAGGTGGTGACACTTCTGAGATGCTTTCGGAGAAGTATGAGTCGTGTCATTCAGAATTCGCCCACTGCTCCTGTTAATTTATTCTCAACTCAATTTAGCTAAAACAGTTCTATTCCTAATAAAAGGAGCAAATAAAAGTGTTGGGAATGTTACTACATAGTTCTCCTCTTTACAAGTCGCTGTTTTATTATTGTTTTGATTTTTAATAATGAGCAGCAGGTCAGATATCTTGTTTTCAGGGTCCTAACCTGTGTTCTACATGATAACTGATTAACTATGTCTGCGGCATGTTTCTTCTTTCCTTTGACCCTGGTTTGTCCTGACCTGGATCCTTTGTTCTAAATTTTCATGTATTTAAGCATACGACTTCTCCCATGGCCTTTTTACTGACATTTATTGGGCCTGTGCAAGGACATGCCCTTTTCTCCATCTCACCCATTCCTCCCTGTTAATCAGGAGGGTCTGAAACTCAGGCAGATAAGCCCATTGTTTGACCTGACAATGTTCTGATGATATGGCCAGAGAGGATCGCTACCCTGTGCCTCCCCTTTCAGAGCTAGCCTGCCACCAGAGAGAACTCATTACCACAGAGCAACCAGGTTAATTAGCAGAGAGAATGTGAGGATGGGAGTGGGGGGGTGGTCCTGCTAGAGAAATGATCAACATCTGTATTTATTCTAAAACATTTTAATGGATATCCTGATGCATGATGAACATTGAGGTTTTCTACCTGTTCTATTGTAGACCAATCATTTCTGTGCATTATCTCAAATTAGGTATGTCACTTAATTAATATTTTTCTTTTTTATTTATTATTATTTTTTTAAATATATGCATTTTCTTAATAAATGAACAAGCAGGTGTTGTGAATACTGGGCAGTATGATCAATAGGGGGAGCTCTGTAACCCTTCAACTCTCCATTTTAGGCAATATTCATATGATCTCAAATCGTATTTAATTATACACTGCAAAAACATGCCGTAGTGCAGCAGTAAATTGTGTAATAGGTTGTATGTGTTTTATTTTATATATATTTTTGCTGTTCTCTGCCCCCCGTGTCACTAGGAGCAGTTCCTGTGCTAGTTTCAGTATGTGAGCTCTTGCAGTATGGAAATAATTTATGTTTTGGCTGTGAAGCAAGTCCTCTTATGTCTGCTAAGTGTCGGAGAAGGTCTGCAGTGAGAAAGATTTTTCTTTAGTAGCTGTGCCACAGGATTGCTGAATGAGATGCAGGGAGGGAGATGGTGTTAGTCTACCACTGAAACTTTACACTCTGGCTGAAGACCAATCTATATATGTATGGGCATGTACTGTATGTGTGTGTGTTTCTGGTTAATGTGTATCAGCTGGATATCATCCCAGCTATATTTCAGTATTTCTACAGCACTGGCTCCTGTAATCTCAGTGGGCCATTTTTAGTCCTGGCAGCTTTTAGCCTGCATTAGAGTACTAATCTCTAAAAATGAGGCACTATGACAAGTACCTGTTCAAGTACTCTGTAATCTTAATCATATTGACTCTGGCCTCACTGCTTGACAGTGTGATCATTACCCGCTCATTTGTGATATGCCTGTGATCTTCTTAGACTCAGCTAGAGATCTGACATGAAGTTGAAACTGCTGCACATGGAGGGTTGCTAGAAAGGGAGAAAGTCACAGACTGCCAAGAGCTTGTCTGATTTCTAGCTTTCCAGACCATTAGTTTTTATAGTAAAAAGAAAGAAAGAAAGAAGGAAGGAAAGAAAGAAAATGCCCAAGTGCTTGAAGTTTAATGTATTGTTTGAACCTGTTTAAGGGAGGCAACCTGTATTGTTGTATCTGCTTACCACCGGAAGGAAACCTCATTCTGATGCTGCTTAATATGAATGTTTAATTTTGTTTAAAGTATGGAATTGTTGAATTCTCAGTTTTTAATTCTCAGCACCACTGTGTTTTTAATTTAAACCTTATGCATTGTCAGTGCTACATTTTATTTTGTGTGTGTGTATACGTGCGTGAGACACCACACCAGTATCATGCCATGCTTAAGTTACATATTTGGCTGATCTCAACTCTTCCTCCCTCTCCTCCACCCCTCTGCCCTCCATTGTTTCCATCCTCCCTCCATCACACCCTTCCTCCCTCCCTTCTTCCCTCCCTCCCTCCCTGTCGCTTCATTCTCCCTTTTCTTTAGAAAGAGCGAGAGGAGATGAGCAGAGCGAGGGAATCCATGGCTATTGTGTGTCAATCACAGTATGTGTCATGGTCTCTCCCCCTCCTGGTGATTAGCTCTCTTAGTGCAGCTCTACAGTATCTCCTCAACAAATAAACCCAGCATACAGCCAGCCAGTGAGGCCTTGGGCATGAGTTCACACACACACACACACACACACACACACACACACAGTGCCAATACACAACTTCGATTAAATTCTCAACAATTTGAAGGTTACTACCAGGAATAACTTGCATTAAACCAGTATGAACCTTTCCCACTGCATGCAATTTATATATATAAGTGCATTTTTCTTAAATTTGTTAAAATAAATTTAAATTTATCCAGCTGTCATTTGGTGCATGACAACAGCTGCTACATCATCATAACAGGAAGTAACCTGACCTGTCATCCTACTTAGAAAAGAAGTTCTCAGGTTACAGAACACCACATAATTCATGCCCTTATTATGGAAAATCATGCTTACTGGACCTTGCCTATGTTTACTGCATGAGCTGCACTTCCATTGGAACACTGCATAATAAAACACATATACTGAACAGCCTGCATTTCTCTTACCTGAACTTAGTTTCATAACATGTTCAAGTTTCTCACTCATAAGAATCTACTAGCTATTCCATAGTACTCTAGATGAGCTACTGAGGTAGGGATGGTGTCACTGGAACTTCTTTCTGTAGCGCTTTCCTTTGTGTGGCTTGTCAGTGAAGCTTTACTGTAAATTCCTGCTGTGGGCAACTGGAAAATATCCTGTTTCCCAGCAGGAAGGGAAAAAACAAGGGAGGTGTTAATCATGTTCCACTGCATCAGAGACGGGTGAGAGATTAACGTCTTTCAGAAGATGAACACAGTCGATCTTGTACCTTAGGTTATCAGTGCAAAATAATTAAAACTTTGAGCATTTTGTTAACACATATAAAATAATAATGTTAGATTTATATCATTGTAGTTTGAAGTCGAGGAATTACTCTCAAAATTACTTTCATCATTTATTGATATTGAATTGAATTCATTGGATTGATGAATAACTTTTGTTCCATCCATCATTAGCAAAATTAACATTATTTAGACAACAGCTAATTCTGTACGCAGGTACTGATATCATTCCCCATGAATATCTGAAACACTGTTAGTTCTCCAACAATAGCTTTACTTTAACCTCCTAAGACCAAAACCATAATGTTGTGACTCTTGCCACTCCTCCATACAGGTTCTGTTCCTTATCACCTGAAATATATTGAACTTGATCAACACCTGTAAGCAGGAAGAATTTTGTCAAAAAGGTACCCAAGGGTCTTTATGTGATAATCTTACAAAGAAACACACACAATGTAATTGAGAGAAAATATGATGCCCTCGTATGAAGACAGTGGGGTCTCAAGATGCCATGACCATCTAACTGCTAAAGTTATATAACAGTGTAGAGAAAAAATAGATGCCTTTAAAAAGAAAGATTTGACTTCCTGTCCCATCTCAGATTTCGGAAGAAGAGTGATGATGGTTTGTCATTGTGCTGTCCAACCCATTTTAAAAAATACCCTTCAAACTCTAAGCCTTGCACTAATCCAAAGTGATATGTGTTAAGCTACTAGATGAGTTCATGTGCCAGCAGCCACTGATACTTGTAGCGGAGCTGCTTGTGGTGGAACTACTTCTTTTGGTGGAAGAATATTACAACACTGAAGATTATGCATTGTTACAAGTAAGCTACACTGACTGAGCACCTTGTTGAGGAAATGGCTGGACTGGTTTGAGTTGAGAGAAATGCTCCAATAACATGGATAAACCGTCTATGTACAATTGTGGTTTGCAGAAAAGCATCTCAGATTGCACAATACGTCAGTGCCTGAGGTGGCTTGGCTACAAAGGCAGAAGATTATGCTGGGTTCCGCATTTGTCAGCCAAGAACAAAAAGATCACCTGGACTAGACAGCCGAAACCAGGAAAAACTGATAAAAGTTGATTTCTGCTGAGGAAGACAGCTGGTAGGATCAGAATTTGGTTCATGAATCCATTCATTCATTCATTTTCTGAACCGCTTAATTCTAATTAGGGTTGCAGTGTGGCTGGCGCCCATCTCAGTCGACTGGACGAGGGCAGGGTACACTCTGGACAGCTCGCCAGGCCATCACAGGGCAGAAACACGCTGACGGCAACTCAAAGGCCTACTCTTTACGAATAACAGCAATGGCTCTTTTACATGCCTTTCACCGTGGTTTTGAAAAGTTGCTAGGTTTGACAAACTCCAACTCAAGGGCGGGGCCTGGGGTAGGTGCACCCACCTGTGGTTAGACGGCTGTATAATTTGACTCCAGTCACATGGGTCTTGAATGGCTGTAAATGGTGTTTTGAGCCAATTTATATTAACCCTTAAAATGTAGGATTTTAAAAAATAAATATGGTAATTTTATCAATGTTTACACTATTATGCATTGATATGTTGCATCATGTACAGTAATATTATTTAGTGTCCAGCTAAAAAAACCCCACACATTAAAGTGTGCAAAACCCAAAATATAAAAAATAACACAAAATTTAAAAAATAGATGTAAAATTTAGTATTTATCAGCATGTTTCGAGTTGGGCTTCTCAGTTATGGCAAAAATCATTATCAAGATTATTTTGGTCAACATTGAAATCACGAGTATTTAACACGATTATTTATTTACTCCTTAAAAAAAATCTACAGTCTACAGAAATCTATTAAACTATAATCACATCTATACACAATATTCTTCTTCTTCTTCTTCTTCTTCTTCTTCTTGTTATAATGATAATAATACTTATATTTATTATTATTATTATTATTTATTATTATTATTATCATAATAATAATAATAATCATTATTATTGTTATAATTATTATAATTATTATTATCATTATTATAATAATTATAATAATTATTATTATTATTATCATTATCATTTTTATTATTGTTATTATAATAATAATTATTATTATTATAATTTTTTTATTATTATTATCATCATTATTATTATTGTTATTAATATTATTATTATTATTATTATTATTATCATATTAAATGTTATTGTATGCTATTTTATGTGAGATTCTAACTTGCTTTGGAGACATTTGAATGTACTGTATGTACAGTAGCCTGTCCTTCCTGTAAAGGGTTTTTAACAGCTTTATTCATTTTATACAGCTACACTTAATGATATTTCTTTTTATTTTTTGAATTTTTGTTGTTCTCCTTCTATTCGGGATGTGAATGAGTTGGTCCCACGATATGGAACGGAGGTCTGACTCGTGGGAGCTGAGAGTGGGAGCGCGGTGGTGAGGCGCGTGCCCGTGTGCGCTCCGGCTGCGCGATTGAGCCCGGGCAGTATTCAGTGCGCGCGCGCCAGTAATTTGGGTAATTTTATTGCAGGGGTTTGTCTATCCCTGAAATTACAGCGCCAGTGTCTTTGTGTGCGCTGTAATTCCCTTGTTTCCTTCGTCCTGAAGTGAAATGGAGGTCTCTCTCTCTCTCTCTCTCTCTCTCTCTCTCTCTCTCTCAAAACTCTTCTAGTCCACCCCCCAGGTTTATTCTTTTTTTCCTTCCCCCTTATCCAAAGTGCCTGTAGACTAGACGTGATACAAGGTGACATGACATAAAACACTGCACTCTTTGATAATATTACACCATTGTCCTGTTTGCTTGACTTGAAAGCAATACTCAGATTTTCTGGGAATGTTTGACTCAGTACTAATTATTAGTATGCACTAGATTGTTACCAAACTGCTAAATCGTGTTCAGGGACTGAACAGGAGACTGTGACAAAATGCTCTGCTGTTTACCATGGAGACGAGGGGAGCACACTCTCTGTTTCTCTGGTAACCGAGGCCTTTCTCCACGCCGACGGCTATTGAGCTCCCAGGGAGAGACAAAAGAGTGGCCTGCTCTGGTAATTTCTTATCTGGAGGGAAAAAAAGCCCATTAGTGCCTGGGTTTAACTAGAACCCACACAAAAGTAAGGAGAAATGATTGCCATTCGGTCCTATAACATGAGGGGGATGAGGGGGCTTTTCAAGGTGTGTGTGTGTGTGTGTGTGTGTGTGTGCGCGTGTGTTGCCATACGGTCCTATTACATGAGGGGGATGAGGGGGCTTTTCAAGGTGTGTGTGTGTGTGTGTGTGTGTTGCCATACGGTCC
>JAQMYF010000012.1:40513380-40523380 GCA_030014195.1 Neosilurus mollespiculum | reverse complement strand
AAACACATAAAGAAGTAGAAAAAGAGAGCTGATGAAGGAGGGAGGTAAGTCAGGTGACCATGGAGAAGAGATATTGACCTCTCTCCAAAAGCCCCACAGAAACCTAGTGACCCCTTTGCTTAAATGCCACAACCAAGCCTCTCTCTAGATGTGGATTGATGTGACATTTGACATAATTGTGTGGACAATCTCGTTCTCCTCCCTTCAGTTTTGTCTGCTCTCTTTTGCTTTCTTACCCTCTCCCTGTACATACTACATATAATTTCAGGTTACACCTGTAAGAGTATTTAGACTCACTTAGAATGGAGAAAGCTGAGCCAGGAAATCCTTATCCACAGCAATAGCAGTTGTCTCACGAGCCTGTTATTTAGTTCTCAGATATAATAGACCCCCTTTTAAGAGGAGAAATGAGCAGCTATCCAATGCTCAATGGACGATTTCTTGATTTCTCATGATTGTTGCTCATTGTTCACTTTCTCAAAGCATAACTCAATTTGTAGAATTTCTAAGTACCCACTTATCTTGTGGTGGCTCAGTCCATCATCATCATCATCATCATCATCATCATCATCATAAGTGAGTAGGAATTTATTTGTAGCCATTTCCTGAATATTCCCATGTATACCAAAATATACATTCCAAAGTCTCTGGGTTGGTACCACCCTTAGTATGTGGCACTGTGCTATAAGTGCATGTGCAAATTAAAGTTATTTAATTTGTTTTTGGATCAATATGTACCTTAATTTCAAACTGATATCAAAGTTACAAAAGGTTCCACCTTTTATACCAGTGGATGATAGGGTGACCATCTGCAAGAAAGGCAGAAATTAGTACTTATTCTTTCATTCATTCATTTTCTAAGCCACTTAATCCTAATTAGGGTTGCAGAGAGGCTGTCACCTATCTCAGCCAACTATGAGTGAAGGCAGGGTACACACTGATCAGCTCGCCAGACCATTGCAGGGCCAACACACATACAACCGCACTCACTCTCACAACTAGGTGCGATTTGAAACAGCCAGTTGGCCTTATATGCATGTCTTTGGACTGTGGAAGGAAGCTGGAGTACCCAGAGGAAGCCTAATCAAGCACATGGAGAACATGCAAACTCCACACAGAACCGCCCGAGCTCAGGAATCGAATCCAGGCCATCTTGCTGTGAAGTGGATGTGCTAACCACTGCGCCAGCATGCCACCAAGAGATTGGTACTTTCATTTCTAAGAGTCTATGTAAACCAATGCAATAAACCACCATGCTCCTTTCCGAGGTTTTCTATTCTTTATTGTATATATANNNNTATATAAATTGATTAATTTTTTTTTTTGTTTTAATCCAATTTTGTCTGTCTAATAATGTAATATTAGCCCTGTGAAATTTTTCCACTGTAGCATCCCACTGTGTTATCAAAGTCCCACAACCCCTCTCATTAATATGGGGTCCGGACTCCTGAATCCTATGCATCATTGTCTACATTTAGGCGACAGGCTAATCATTCAGTTCCTATCAGCTGGCTGACAGAAGGCAAGCAATCATGCCTGTCAGCCAACCAGGAAGCATGGGAGATCATGAGAGGTTAAACAAGGCTGACATACGTGATAATGAGGACTGAGCTATAAATTAAGATGTGACTATGATAAAGAAAGAGAGGGGCAAATATCCCTGCCCATTTTTAAACTTAATAGTGACATTTTGGTGCACAAGTGTGTGTGTGTGTGTGTGTGTGTGTGTGTGTGGCAGAGAGATTCAGGGTTGCATCATCATTTTGCTGTCTGTCTATGACCACTGGCATTTCATTCTATATTAGGTGCTGAATGAGACCATCCCAAATCAGCAGAGACATCTGATAACATGTCCAGTGAGTTCTTGTTATCTGACAGGAGCCTCTGCTCTGACAAGGGCTGGAAAGGGAATTAGGAAAGAAAGGCGGCGAGAAAGAGTGATTGAGAGGTTGGGGCAAGAAAAGGTTCACCAATATGCTGTAATGAGTAGGAGACCGTTTTGATTGCTGCTGGTCCAGACACCATATTATCTTCCTCATGGATTATGGAAACAGGTAGCTGAAACTTCTTTCCGAGGAGGAGGAGGAGGAGGAGGAGGAGGAGGAGGAGGAGAAGGAGATGGACCCTTATCTAACAAAGTTTTTTTTTTTTTTTTTTTTGGATTTCTGTATAATTCCAGATAAAGAGGTTACAGTTCTGACATATTCCCTCTGTAGCTAAAGAGATTAGCATTATAGGACCTTTAGTGAAAGCTGACAGGGAATTAGGAAAAGCCAGGAAAAAGTAATCCATCTTTTATTTTCTTTTGTTGTATGATGCTGTGTTTGATCATGGCTGTGGGCACATCTGAGCCATGTAAGCTTTTAAGATGCTCTTCTGTAATTGATAAGCTTCCTGAGGCACAGAGTATTTCACTCTCTGGTAGATCACTCAAGCCATATGAGAGGCGTGCGGCTCTATATTTTAGAAATGTTCTTTCCCCTCAGCATTTCCTTTTTTCGTTTCAGGCTCCATGTACCCTTGAGTGTGTGTGTGTGTGTGTGTGTGTGTGTGAGAGAGAGAGAGAGAGAGACAGAGGTTTTACCCCATTTTCTGTACTTTAAATCATGTCTCAGGTTGGATGAGAGGTTAAAGGGATGACATAGTTCCCACCTTCCATTTAACAGTAAATACCCTCAGTTCACTCTTCCGCATGAACACACTCCTCACAAAGGGGCAAAACAAATTAGTACACACAAACACACAAACAGAGTCATGGTAAGTAATTCAGGATAAAATAATCCTGCACATCAACTAGTTCATCCTTTCTTGTACTGACACATGGTGCGTTTTTGTTCTGCCACAGTGAGTAGCATCTTTGTATGACTCTAATCCCAGACACCCAGACACACAGGTGCTTCCACTAAGAAAAAGCTTTGTAGAGAGTAATGCTAAGAGAAATGAAAAAGATGAACATAGAGAGACCAAGAGATTGTGTGTGTGTGTGTGTGTCTGTGTGTGGGAAGGGGGGGTTGTTATGAAGTTTGCATGTTCTCCTTGTGCTTGCGTAGGTTTTCCCCACAGTCCGTAGACATGCACATTAGCACATTAGGCTAATTGGATATTCTCAATTGCCTGATGATTAACGATAAGTTCTCAAAGTACAAAAGCATGAAAAATGATTGAGTATGAGGATCTGAGTGACTTTCAAAAGGGCCACGGTGTGATGGCTGAACCAGTGGGTCCAAAACACTGGGTCTTGTGAGGGTGTTCCTGGTATGTTCCTGACTATGAAAGAAAGGTGTCAGAACACACGGTGCACTGCAGCGTGCTACGAATGGAAGCTGCCTAGATGAAGATCACTCAGGTGTTAATGTTATTGTCATTGCTGATCAGTGTGGGCGTGTGCGTGTATGTTTGTGTATATACAAGGGGGTGTTTTTCTTGACTGTATTTGCTATTTTTTTTGCTTCAAGGTGTACCCACAAAAAGACCTTTTGAAATAAAGAGAGGTGTCATTCATTAATTCATTTTCTGAAGTGCTTAATCCTAATTAGGGTCACAGGGAGGTTCTTTTACCTGCTTCTCACCACAGACACTGAGGCACATGGCTGGCCTTTGATAACCCAGTTAGCTGCAGGGGGAATTTGCAACAATGACAACCCGGTGATAGTGGGGCTTGAACACCAGACCTTGGGATCAGTAATACAGTACCCTACCACCGGGTCACCACTGCTACTGGAGATGAATATTTTAAGGAAACCGTTCTCATATTTGGATTTTTTGGAAGAAGTACATCTCATGGGTTCTCTGAGGTTATTATAAGGCCCCAGTATGCTTTCCTTAGTTGAAAATAATTGAACAGAAAATAGCTATTTATAATGATAGATAAAACCTGGACCCTGCCGTAAGCTTGTTCTGTCAGTTAAGCTTTTGCAATTGATAAAATTTTATTCAATTGCGAATACTGCGAAGCTAAAATTATGTCAAAATGAAATGGACACTTTTGCAGTGTACTAAACATTCATTTTTTCTTTGTCAAATCGTGTAATGCCATCAGGGTCACAGAGAGGCTGAAGCCTATTTCAGCCGACTCTTTGCGAAGGTGGGGTACACCCTAAACAGCTCGCCAGTCCATCACAGGGCCAACAAACATACAGCCATTTACGCCTCACACCTAGGGGCAATTTGGAGCAGCCAATTAGCATAATGTGCATGTCTCTGGACCGTGGAAAGAAACCAGACTACCCGAAGGAAACCCACACTAGCACAATGTAATTTAATGATGTAATAATGTAACATGTAAACTCCACCCGGAAACATCCGGGCTGCCCATGTATGAAACATTTTAGCAACACAGGCTTTTTTTTTTGTTTTGTTTTTTGCTGATGAATGTATCTTATATATTATAAATTAATACAAGGCCAAATGAATACAACTAATTAATTTGTGTACTTTATGTTACTGGGTTGGAAGTAGTCCTATTGACAACATTGATGAACAAAGACCTGCTATTAGTGATTGATTGGAAATTGTTCAGTCAAAGGGTAATTACAATTTTAAATACAGTGGGGAATAATGATCAGTATTTCAGTACATCTAACCTCACTTGATGCCTCACTGCATGTACCGCATTTCTGATAAGTACTAGGGGAGTGACAGATGCTCTGTTCCCTCCTTGGTCAGGCTGAACCGGTCTTAATCAATCTGATTGATTTCATTTTATATACAGAGGAACAACAAGAGACAGTGAATGCATCTAGACTCATTCAGCAAATACAATAAGCTGTCAGGCCTAATCCTGTTCCACTGCGCTTCAGACAAAAGGTATCAGAACCATGGGACCCACTTAGGAGAAGTCAATCAGTACATGAGCCTAATGATAATGTAGATTGTGTCCTCACAAAATGAGTCCAGTTTGTCAAAAAATAAAAATGTATATATGCTGGATAATGCTGTACCCCGCCATCACACAGAGTCGGCAAAAAATAAAAATAAAACATCTACAGTGAATTATGTTTAAAATAAAGGATCACATGGTAGTTTTGGTGCAGCCAAAGTAAAAATATAAAAAATAGAAAATCAGCTGTGAACATTAACCTGCACATTTAAATGAACGTATAACGAACATTTATTTGGCCTACAAAAAAAACAAAAAAACAAAAAACAAAACAAAAAAAAAAACAAAAAACAAACAAAAAAAAACAACCAAACTAACTAACAAACAAACAAACCATTTCGGTGACATACATTAGGCAGCATGGTGGCATAGTGGTTAGCACATCCACCTTCCAGCAAGAGTGTCCTTGGTTCTAGTTTCAGGCAAGGCTTTCTGTGTGAAGTTTGCATGTTTTCCCCATGGTTGTATGGGTTTCCTCCAGGTACTCTGGTTTCTTCCCATAGTAAAAAGATATGCACATTAGGCTAACTTGCAGATCCAAATTGCCTCTAGGTGTGAATGTGAATGGTTTTGTGTGTGTGTTGCTCTGTGATGGACTGGTGAACTGCTGAGGGTGTACCCCGCCCTTGCCTAGAGTCGGCTGAGATAGGCCTCAGCGTCCCCACAACCCTATTATGATTAAGTGGTTCTGTGGTTATTTTTTAAATGCATTTGCTTTTCAGTTAACGATATCTCAGAATGAACTTTTTCTGATGACACGCCCCGTATGTTTACAAAGCAAATTTCACTTCGGATAAACGAAGATTTCAGGCGTTCACTGTAAATAGTGGGATAGCTAAGTATAGTGTTAAGCTAACAGCCAAGTTTTTGGTGCATGACTAACTGTATCATGCATTTCCCAAGTGATTATCAGTGTTATGTCATTTTTTAAAGGTCTGATTCAATTAACAAAGTATTATAAGAAAAGAATGAATGCAAAATTAAAGGCATGAGAGAAAAGGCTTGAAGAATGTGTAGATTTTTTTATGCACAGAGAGATAGAGAGAGAGAGAGAGAGAGAGAGAGAGAGAGAGAGAGAGAGGTGCAAAGGGGAAATATGAGTGGAATCTGACAGAAACAAACCCTCAGCAACCCCAGGTGTCACTTGGTGAAAAAGGGAGATTCAAATTAGAAAAATTAATAACAGCATGCAGGATGAAGAAAAAACCCCTGCATATTTTGGAATACAGCTGTGACAAGCGCTGAGGAATTAGTCCAATTTATGGTGGTAATTGCTTTGCTAATTCTTCTGTTAATTTCTCTTTCACTTTAACTCAGGATGATGGCATAATAGGCTGAGTCTTACATTTAACCCTTTAAGTGGACCTCTTTCTCTTTAAATCCATTTGCATTTTTCCTCAGTGCTCTTGACTCAGTAGTGAAAAAATATATAATAATGTCAATTTTCTCACTTTATTATTATTATTTTTTTATTTTTAATGGGTATACATCTCTTGAACATGAGCAAATTAAAAAAAATAAGATTCTACTATGCCTCAATTTTCCACCACATACAGAAACTCAATAATCTAACATCAAAGTGATGTTATGACATTATGGAGCATACTGAAAGAGTGAATGCACAAAAATGTCTGAAAAATTTCTGCCAACTGCTGAAAAGACAAATGTACATGGTCAGTGTTCTTGTGGAACTATTTCAGAAAAACACACAGCAGCACAGTTATGTGGCCTTGAACACAATTCCTAAGCGTGCATGCTCATCTTCAGTAACTTCAAACTGTCAGCCTACAACAAATACATACAAAGAAAAACGCCTTCACCTCTCAGCATGCTTTCAGTTTTCATTCTATTCTCACCTGGTTTGACATTGTTTTTTATGAGGCGTCAAGGATTTGCAGGACTTTACATTTATAAACAGTTTGTCTGAAATGTAATTCTGTCGTGTTTTTTACTAATTAAACAATATTCATCATTAACTTGCAGCAACACTGTAGCTGTGAAATATTTTAAGCTGAGGATTGATGAAATTGATATGGTAACATTCCATCTGTGTGACGTAGTATATAATCAAACAAAACCAAACCTTCTGATTCAAGGCCGAGTCATATGCACTAGTGAAGTCGATTCTGCACTGGGGGCCAGATCTACTAAGGTCCCAATTTGCGTGTACTAATTTGTGTGCGCAATCTAGAGTTTTGCGTGGGGTGGAACCGCACGTGTGATTGCGTAAATAACAACAAGTGCAAACGTGTTGGAGACAAGCCTATTTAAACGAGGGTTTTACATGATTAATTTTTTGAATCATCCCGGAGGGGTCAGGCTCGACACTCAAGCCAATGTCACAAACTGCAAACGAAACTACGGGCAAACCGCACTACGGGCAACCAGGAACTACGGGCAAACCGTACTACTACAGGCAAACCTCACTACGGGCAACAGGGAACTACGGGCAAACCGGAACTATGGGCAAACCCTACTACTGGTAACCGGGAACTACGGGCAAACCGGAACTACGGGCAACCGGGAACAACGGGCAAACCGCACTACGGGCAGACCGGAACTATGGGCAAACCGAACTACGGGCAAACCACACTACGGGCAAAACGGGACTACGGGCTACCAGGAACTATGGGCAAACTGAACTACCGAAATGCACACCGCACTTTGGGCAAACCGCACTACGGGCACTACAGGCAGTATGGGCAAACGGTACTACGGGCAAACCACACTACGTGCACTATAGGCAAACGACACTACGGGCACTACGGGCACACCGCACTACAGGCAAACGGGCACTATGGGCAAACGGGCACTACGGGCACTACAGGCACCACGGGCACACCACACTATGGGCACTATGGGCAAACGGTACTATTGGCACTACAGGCAAACGGGCACTATGGGCACTACGGCCACTACGGCCACTACGGGCAAACGGCACTACAGGCACTACGGGCACTACGGGCACACAGCACTACGGGCAAACGGGCACTACGGCACTACAGGCACCACGGGCACACCATACTATGGGCTATATGGGCAAACGGTACTATTGGCACTACTGGCAAACGGGCACTATGGGCACTACGGCCACTACGGGCAAAACGGAACTACGAGCTACCAGGAACTACGGGCAAACAACTACCGAAAAGCACACCGCACTACGGGCACTATGGGCAAAGTGCACTACGGGCACTACATGCAAACCGCACTATGGGCACTACAGGCAAACCGCACTATGAGCACTACGGGCAAACAGCACTATGGGCACTATGGACAAATGGGCACTACAGGCACTACGGGCAAATGGCACTACAGGCACTACAGGCAGTACGGGCAAACAGCACTACCGGAACTATGGGCAACCGGGGACTATGGGCAAACCGCACTACGGGCAAACAGGAACTATGGGCAACCGGGAACTATGGGCAACCGGGAACTACGGACAAACCGCACTACGGGCAAACCGGAACTATGGGCAAACCACACTACGGGCAAACCGGAACTACAGGCAACCGGGAACTACGGGCAAACCGCACTACGGGTAAACCAGAACTACGGGCAAACCGGAACTACGGGCAAACCGGAAGTACGGGAAACTGCACTACGAGCAATCGGGAACTACAGGCAAACCGCACTACAGGCACTACGGGCAACCGGGCACTACGGGCACTACAGGCTCCACGGGCACTACGGGCAAACCACACTACGAGCACTACGGGCACTACGGGCACCACGGGCACACCGCATTACAGGCACTACGGGCAAACCACACTACGGGCACTACGGGCACGCCGCACTATGGGCAAATGGCACTATGGGCACTACGGGCAAACGGCACTACAGGCACACCACACTTCGGGCAAACGGCACTACGGGCAAACCGCAATACGGGCACTACTGGCAAACGGGCACTACGGGCACCATGGGCACTAAGGGGACCATGGGCACTACGGGCAAACCGCACTACGCGCACTACGGGCACACCCCACTACGGGCAAAGCACCCTACGGGCAGCACGGGCAAACAACACTACAGGCACAACAGGCACACTGCACTACGGGCACTACGAGCTAACCGCATTATGGGCACACAGCACTACGGTCACTATGGGCAAACCGCACTATGGACAAACCGCACTACAGGCACTACGGGCACTATGGGCACTATGGGCAAATGGGCACTACAGGCACTACAGGCACCACGGGCACTACGGGCAAACCACACTATGAGCACTACGGGCACTACAGGCACTACGGGCACTACAGGAACACCGCACTACGGGCTAACTACGCACTACGGGCAAATGGCCACTATGGACAATCGGGCACTATGGGCACACCACACTACGGGCAAACCGCACTACTGGCAAACGGGCACTACGGGCAAACGGGCACTACGGGCACTACGGGCAAACGGGCACTACGGGCAAACCGCACTACGGGCACACCACACTTTGGGCAAACGGCACTACGGGCAAACCGCAATACCGGCACTACGGGCAAACGGGCACTACGGGTACTACGGGCACACCCCACTACGGGCAAACGGCACTACAGGCACTACAGGCACACTGCACTTACGGACACTAGGGGCTAACTACGCACTACGGGCACTACGGGCAAACGGCCACTATGGACAATCGGGCACTACGGGCACACCGCACTACGGGCAAACCGCACTACTGGCAAACGCACTACGGGCACTATGGGCAAACGGCCACTATGGGCACTACGGGCACACCACACTATGGGCACTACGGGCAAACCGCACTACGGGCACTACGGGCAAACCACACTACGGCAAACCGCACTTCCTGTGGCAACATTTTACAGTCTTTCAAGTCAAATCCCCAGCAAAAAAACTTTTTTATATGTATATAAAAAAGACACTCTTAGACATGTATAACTTCATCAGAAGTTCAGCCACCTTCCTCAAATGCCCCCAAAGCACGGGAGATGCGCGCGGCCTCATCGTTGCCACGGCCGGTCAGGTGCGATACTCAGGCCATTGCCACGCACTGCAGACAGATAGTCAGTGCAGCATCTGCCCTGAGGATGGCCGTCAATTATGTGGCAAGAGGACTACAGGCAATGACGGCGCTCCATCCAGGTGTCGAAG
>JAQMYF010000012.1:40468618-40488709 GCA_030014195.1 Neosilurus mollespiculum | reverse complement strand
TTTTTGTTTTGCACTTTGAAAATGTATTTGTGTTTTTTGAAAATGTATTTTTGTTTTGCACTTCCCGGCCACCGTACATCTTAGATGATGCTTCTCAAATCCTATTATCCAGGCAAGAGTCTTTTTACACTTTCCTCCATTAAAAGGGAGAGGTGTTGTAACAAGTGTGATAATGAGTTATTACACCCAACTACTTCCTAACATTTATTCGATTTTTGAGATTTTATTTTTCTTTTGCTTATTAGAATTAAGGCTGCAGAAGTTTATGTGTTTGAAAACATGCAGGATTTATGGGGGTTGGGGGGGGGCTTTCAACTTTAAAGCCTTTGAGTCCATCTCTAACAGAAGGCTTTTAGACTTGACCCCACACTTCCCGCTTTGGCCCATCTTCTCTCTCACTCTCTTTTCGTTGTCTTTAAAACATATGAGGCTGCAGACAGCTCTAGACAGAGATATGGGGAGCCTTCAAAGCAGTGTTGTGACTGCTGTTTCATCTGAGTACAAAGAGACACATGGAAATGTGTTCAGCCTTTCAGTAGGTTTTGCATTTATGCTAATGATGCATAAATCAACAGATTGCAGGAGAACCATGATGCCATGTGAGTCTGTAAGCAGACATAAGTGGATTCTCTCTGAATATGTGGAGTTTGCCACGAAATGTATGTACTAGTGGTGGTGACTACTAGTCATGTGCTTGCTATTTAATGCCTTAAACTCCCTTGTTTATTATTAATTTCCCCTTCAGATTCATTCTTGGCAGTAATTAAATAATATGTTTAGAAGGATAATTATCTTCATCCATTCATTCATTTTCTGAATCCTAATTATTATCAAAATAAAAGAAAACTTTTAAAATGTTTGTTTCCACTGGTGTCCTATGAGGTTAAGACTGGGTTTCTCCTCTTGCAATAGTTTTTCTTCTCATGATACCCCCTCCCCCTTTTTTCTTTAACCAGAAAGGTAGTGTTTCTATTTACTCAATTAAAATTTTAATATAAATTTTGGAAAATATTCACTCCTTTTCTGAACCACTAAATCCTAATTAGGATTGCGGGGAGGTTGGCACTCAATTCAGCCAACTCTGGGCGAGGGCAGAGCACACCCCGGACAGCTCGCAAGGCCATTGCAGGGCAGATAATTATATGGACAGTGAAAAAGTAGTTTTACTGTTGGTTAAACCAGTGGTTCTCAAAGTCTGGTCTGGGAGGCATAGTCCTTGCTTTATTTAGTTACAGTGAGGGAAAAAAATCATCATTATCAAAATGTATTATTATTTAGATTTCATAGATATTAGCCTGTATGACTGACCACTTCAAGTGAAAGGGTTTACATTTCCAGTGTTTAGCAGATGTTCTTATCCAGAGAGACCTACAGAAGTGCTTTAAAGTCTCTATCAGTAAACACATCCTCATAACTAGGTTCGGAACTAGGGGTACCATCAGTCTTAAGCCTCTGTTGGGCTGGTTAGTACAGTATAAAAACACAATACAAAAATTTTCTTTTAAGTTCAAGGACTTGCTGGAGAGGTAGGTCTTTAGTTTTCATTCAAAGGCTGGCAGTGACTCAACTGTTCAGATATTCAAAGAAAGTTCATTCCCCCATCTTGTTGCCAGGTCAATCAGGATGGACAAGAGTCTCGCTGTATGTCTTTGTTATACCTTAAAAGATACTAGGTCCAATTGAGAAGTGCTCGAGGATCTGGGAGAGCATGATGCAGAACAGGGTAGGATAAGTGCTTTACAGTAGGAGGCTTCTGGTCTGTTTTTGGCTTTTGTAGGCAAGCATCAGTTTCAAATCTGATGTGGGTAGCCACAGGCAGCCAGGAGAGGGAGAGTAGCAGTGAAGTAGTGTGGGAAGGAATAAAAAAACTCTTTGTTCCTAAATTTTTGTTCACATTGCAATAAAGTACAATATATTTGTATAATTGGATTATATTTATTAAAAAAAGATGGAATTTATTTTATTGTTAATGGGTCTTTAGCTGAAAATATTTAACAATCACTGAGTTAAGGCTGTATGTTAGGTATCATATCTGAAAATAAAAGAGCTAACTTTCATCCCCAGCAGAATAGTGATGAAATACTATGTCTCACTAATATCATAATAAGCAGAAGTATGTAAAAAGAAAAAATCAAACAGCAGCTCAGATTTCCTTCATCCTGAACAATAATAAAAAAAAATCCAAAATCCCAACAGCATTACTACATGTAGCTTATTGTCTATTAGGTTGAGTAAGAAAATGACTAGCATGCAACAACATGGTCCTGCCATTGCAAACTTCTCTCCTCATTGTCTTATTATTAAGTTTATTCTGACTTTACAGTGATAAGGTTTTGACTGGAAGTTCAGCCTGCTGCAGCAACTGTCTACACTAAATCTCTGTGCTATTTGAATGAACACAACCCACAACTGTGCCATTTGAATTTATTTTTGTAAATACTTCTGCTTATTGGTGTGATTTATAATCTAATATACAGATTTAGGCACTGCCTATAAGCAGAGCACCTGTATGATTTCTCTTACTTGCTAAGTTTTTTGTATGCAATCTCTCAAACCCCATATACGTATCTTACGTATATCAAGATTAATTCCTTTCACAATAACTTGTTTATAGAAGGGAATAAAAATTAGGTAACCAAACACACTATCTTAGTCTCGACGTGTAAAGTACACCATTTAGAAACTTTTGGTTTGGAGAACATTTCAATAACACAAGAATATCATTAGTTGTTTATTTATTTCACATCATTAATGATGATATCACATTATGTGACTCGACTTTTTCTCTATAATCCTCTCTCTGAGAAAAATATTCTTACGTTTTTCCTTTTTCAAGGTATAAAATCTACTGTGTAGAGATGCTTTAATCATTAAAAATGTTCAAGTTTTTTTCTTTTTGTATATTTGTATTTAGCGCCCTTGTCTCTGTTTTTAAAATTGTTTTTAAAAGTATGATTCAAACTTGTATGAGGTATATGTCCTTACATTAGATGTGCCACTTTGTCTGACATCACATACGCACACAACACTCTGCAGACTACGCATGAGCAAAATGTGTAAAACTGAGGAAGACTAGTGAAAACAGCATCACAAAAATAAAAAAACTATTTTAAAGTATTTTAATAATTTTTGGTATCACTACTGCCTGATAATAATAAAATTTTCACAGAATAACACAGAGTTTCCATGTGTACACGTACACCGGAGGGACGGATGGATGTACACTATTGGTTTTTCTTGACGATCCAAAAGTAACTTGATGGTTAGATACTTTTCCCTTATCAAGCGTGCTACATTTGCACGGTGCTTTGTGCCATTATGATATTGTTAAAAGTTGATAGTTTTAAATGCTTTTGATTGCATTACATGTTTTAAAATGTCTGGAAAATTGTGCTGTAATCCATAATGAAATGTTACTTAATTTTTTTAAATGCCATATTGATGGAATATTAAATGAGATTACAGATAAATAGACCTTTAATCTTATCGTAATGATGAGTTCAATAGAGTTTAAATAACAGTGGTAAGGGCTACTAATGAAGGCTGCTACGTAAAGGTTACTGTGCTTGTTTATGTTTATAAGAGAGTGCATGTGATGAACTGTGGGAGGGAGGCAAAACAATAATGTGATTATTTGTTATTGAATCTCTGCCAAGTGTTTAATACAACTGATTGGGTACAATAGCAGTGAGGGAATCAATCCTATATTATCCCACTGAGGCAAAGTTGGAGACAGATTGCAGTGGAAAATGGCAGAGACAGACTTGACACCTGCTCATGTTTCCTCGACTGCCACTGGTGTTTGGAAGGGGGGACTTGATTAGCTGAGCATTGCTAACAGATTGAGAAAATTACCACAGCGGTATCCTGCTGAAGAAGTGTTATACCCTGGGAGAGATGTTTAACCACTGGCAGCCCAAACAACCATGGTAAGAGTTAATGAACTGTGCAGTGATCGGGTTCAGAGTCCCGCTGATGATGGGGTTCAACATGACTCTGCTGGGGATAATGATCCAATGATGAACTCTATGCACTGTTGCTTTATTCATAGATCTGACTACTGAGTCTAATGTAATTGCACTATGCATGTTTACTGCTGGCTCAGTAAACAAGTAAAATAGTCAGTTCATAATAATTTTTTAAACTCATTAGGTCCTGGAAATACTTAGAGTATTCACACAAATGTAAGCAAATTGGACAATGTTTAAAATTTTATATACACCTACAAACTGTTTGACATAATACAATAATGCATATGAAGTTTACATTTTGTTATTAAATTGATATTTTAATTAACTAATTAAACACTCTATCATTAACATACGACCATGATGTGAGCTAGACGCCAGATGTAATTAGACCCTTTCACACATCTGCTGGAGCACACAAACCAAAGCACAAATCCCAGCTGTCAGGATGGCAATCACTGATTTAAGCAAAGGATAAAATTTACTAAACAGGGTGAACACCTCACAGCTTCATGGTCCCAGTTGGATCAGTATGTTTTTAGTTTCTTGCCATGTTTCCTTATATTTTTATGGGTTTCCTCTGGGTTCACTCCAGGTTCTTCCCACTTCCCGCCCCTGCATTCCTTAGAATAGGACCATGTATGGCCTCCTGGACTTCTGCTAGTGGCCAGGTGTACACATTGTTTCTGTTTCTGATTTGTTCCCCCAACAAAGCAAAAAAAAAAAAAAAAGACAGAATCTAAATTGCAAAGAGAAAACTTACTAGATAAGTCTGAACCATAAATATTAATGGAGGTACTTACTGCATACTTGGAAATTATCTCCAAGAAGGTTTAATTTGTGTATTTATTAGAATGAAGGTCACTGCTGTGCACATATTATTCATCATTGAAAAGTCTTTCTAATATATAAGGGTGCTTTTTAGACTTTCACAACTTCATTGTATCGCATCCCTTTTGAAGCTCTATGTCTGCTTAATGCTTTCAGATTCTTTTGTGCTGCTCATATGGACATGAAGGTTTTTTGGGATTGGTGATTGTTTTGGTATTTTGGTTTTTTTTTTTTTTTTTTGGATTTAGTATTAACTGCCTTCAGAAGAAAACACAATCTACAACCATCATCATTATATTGATCAGTGGTAAGAGGTAGGGGATGACTTGAAAACAGAGACTCCAAGTCCTTTCTAAGGAATGGACAGCATAGTGTAAACATACTGTATAGCCTCAGGTGGAGATGATGTGGTTCCTACTCAGCCTGTCAAAGCTATCGTATAATGGCTTACACACTCCTTTACACTGTCAAAGACATACGGTACACTCTTAACAGCAACAACAATAACAAGATTCAAAACTTTCATGCTTTTTTACTCTTAGAAAACTTGGAACTGTTTAATAAAGATCTTTAAACAAATCCTGTATAACAGGTTGAAGAAGGAAACATTCAGGACAAATGTGTCCTAATTTTGTTTGTTCACCACCCTTTTGTTTTATCATTATTGCATTCAGCATATGATAATATTTTATTTTATGTGCACTGCTTCATAAAGCAACTGTTCAAAATGAGTATGGGATTCATTTTTTCAACATATTTGAACAAGCAAACATTTCATGATCTTTAATACAATGCTTACAAATAAGTGATATATATGTGGAAAGAAATCATTTATTCTACTAAAAGAATACAGGCACAATATTTTTATGTGGAGAAAGTAAGTCCACCCTTGTCCTCAGAAACAAGTATCGCCCAATAGCAGAGATAAATTCTTATGGGCATTTGCATGATTATACACCATTGGTTTGGTGAAAGATGTCTCAGGGGTTATCTTGTTTGCACTGCACTTTTCAATTCCCCCCACAACATTTCAGTAGGATTTAAATCTGAGCTTTGACTAGGCCATTCCTTAACCCTCTGTTTCTTCCTTTTTAACTGTTCTTTGGTATATTTGCTGGTGTTTTTAGGATCATTATCTTCAGGAAAGGTCCACCTCCAGTTCAACTTCAACTCCTGGACAGATGGGATCTTGTCTTTAAGCACCTTTTGATAAGATGCAGAATAAATAGCTAGGACCAAGCAACTGTATCCTTGATTCATCTGGCCAAAGCATAATATTCCAAAAGGCCTGCCCCTTGCCTTTATGGTAATTGGCTAAATATGTTCTTGCACTAATGTTCTTTTTGGTCAAGGAAATATTTTTTCTGGCATGCCTCCAATGCAAGTCATATTTGTCTGATCTCTTTTTGATCGTAGAAATATGCACCTTCTAAACAACAGTTATAAGAATTACGTGCAGATCATTTGATGAAATTTTCAGGCCTGGGATCTGTGTGCAGTTTGCATGTTCCCCCTGTGCTTGAGTGGGTTTTCTCTGGATACTTCAGTTCCCTCCCACAGTCGAAAGACGTGCACATTAGGCTAAATGGCTGATCCAAATTGCCCCTAGGTGTGAGTGCGAGTGTGAATAGTGGTGCATGTGGTGGACCTACGATAGTCTGGTGAGCTGTTCAGACTGTACCCCGCCTTTGACCAGTGTTGGCTGAGATAGGCTCCAGCCTCCTTGCTACCTGAGTAGAAATAAGAAAATGAGTGAGTGGGTTTTCTGAGGGCCTTAGAGTGCTCTTTAAATCTTTGCATAATGACAATACGTACTTAAATAGCAAAGAGATCACCAGACACTATAGGTCAGGTTTAAATTAAATAGATTGCACCTGCAGAAGATTCTAATCAATGGAACCTAATCTGGATTACCTAATTCGAATTCTCTTCTATGAATTAGAAGTAAAAGATGTACAGATGTAAAGAGGTACAGTATATCACCTTTATCTGTAAGCATGGTATCAAAGAAGGTAAAATGTTAAATAATCAATGAGATCTCTTTTTTTTTTGCGACTGTATGTGCGCATATCTGTATGCAGCTGTGTTTGCACAGACTTGGAAAGAGATGTTGATTGAGAAAAGAAGGAAAGACACATTCCTGAAATGCCTCAGGTTATATATCTTATTCAATGAATTCTCTAGTCAGTAAGGGGCGATGGTGGTGATGATGATGATGATGATGATAATTTTCTAAGTTGCTTGATCTTAATCAGGCCTGCGGGGAGGCTGGCGACCATCTCAGTCGACTCTGGGTGAGGGCAGGGTACACCCTGAACAGCTGAACCATTGCAGGGCCAACACAAATACAACCATTCACACTCACTCTCACACCTAGGGGCTATTTGGACCCACCAATTAGACTACTGTGCATGTTTTTGGACTGTGGGTGGAAACCAGAGTACCCAGAGGAAACCCACACAAGCAGGGGGAGAAAATGCAAACTCCACACATAAACGCCATGAGCACAGGAATCAAACCCGGGACCTTCTTGCTGTAAAGCGAACATGCTAACCACTACGCAACCGTATTTATTTATTCATTTATTTATTTCAGCAGTAGTTGTAGTAGTTGTAGTAGTAGTGTAAAACTGTCAGAAGTAATTTCTTTATAATAAAAAAATGCTCATGTAATAAACATTCAACTCTAAAATGAGGGAAGTTGCTAATTTGGGAAAACTTGTATACATACATCAGTTATGTGAAAGTGATCATGTCTACATTGAACTTTAATATGAGAGGATCGCTATTCAACTAAACAGTGCCTGCTCTTGCATATTTTTTCAATGATACACAAAAAATATGTATAAATTTTCTAAAATTCAAAAAAACATATAAGCAGTGTAATTGTTACACTTTACTACAACATGCTGATTTAACAGTGTTAAAGATAAAAGTAAGGCAAAATATCTCAAGGGCCCTCATCTAAAGTTTTGATAAGGATTCGCTCCAGCTTCCTCGTGACCCTGATGGATAAGCAGTGTAGATAATAGATGGATGGATTGCTGGATGGATGAATGGATGTATGTATGGATGGATGGATGGGTGGATTTTGTGCACCTGGAAAAATTAATTTACCGTGGACTGTAACAATCTCTGTTTTAGGCCATGTACCGTGGAGTCACTGTTCATGAAAAATGAATAGAGATGTGCTGCGTTGTATTATGTGTAGCATACTGGCCCACCTTAATATGCCCTCAGTATCTCTATGAGTAGCCTTAACACTGTCCTGTTGTCAGCTGAGAACTACTCACAATTTGGTATCCAAATGTTGCTCTTTCATTGTTGTATTTGATAGCTGAGGGTCTGGAAAGATAAAAGGAATAAAGAAAAACTTCTGCAGGGCTCCTAAGTGCTGTGTGCTTGCCTGGGTATCACTGAGATTTTGAATCTGGGTGACATCACAGATATCCATAAGCCTGGAAGAGTAAAGCTCACCCTTTGGGTGTGCAGGATGTGAATTCAAGTGGCAATGTTGGTCTGTGAGCTGTAAGAAAATAAAAAAATAAGAATAGAATAATAAGAAAACCAAAAAAAAAATAAAAAAAAAGGATAATAAAAAAAAACCTTTCATGACCAGTCTATGGAGAGTCACTAGAGAGCTGAAAGCTCTGGTAAGTTTAGACACATTCATTGTGTCAAGTGTGTACAGTGAGCCGAAACTGTTCCAGCAGTAGCTTATAAACATCAGGTAAGGTTTTCACAACACTTGACAGCACAACCAGCAACACCTCAAGCATATGCAGCATTTTAGTCTGAAGGTATAGGTTCTGATCCATATCCTGTTTGAGATGATAATGGTAGAAGCATTTCTGGGCTGTAATGAACCTTGAGTGTACTGTCTATTGATGTACTTCACTAGTGAGAAATTGGATGATGTGTCCCTCATTTTCCAGTTTGGAGAGGAGGTTATTATTGAGCTTTTTTTAGGGGCACACACTGACACATTTCCTTTTTATTGTCCAAATGAGCCCATGCGCATAAGTGCTGTATTGTGAGCTCCTAGCAAATGAAAGAAAGTCTGTTTAGGGATTCTCGGGTTTTGTTTTTTGTTTTTTTTTTACTGAATCTGTGTAGTGCTCTTTGGATCTTGTAGTAGCTGATAGACTTTCGAGGCGCTCAGGACTCAGGACCTGCTGCTGCTGCTGCTTCTGCTCCTCAAGTCCGTCTCCTTAGAGCAGAGTGGCCGTGCGCCGAGGCTCCTCCCCCAAGCGTCTCCTGCGCGCGCCGCAGCTGCTTTCAAACCCAACTGCTCGACTCCATTCATCCTCGAGAGGGAACAAAAAAAGTGACTATTTATTAGAATACTTGTTTGCCATTGTTTCGCGCCACACAAAAGGCGCTTCATTATGTAAGAAGGAGCCCTTTCGCAGAGAGAAACAATGACTTGAAATTGTCTTTCGAGTCTATAATAAATTACATTTTCTTGCTTCTCTGCTCAGTGTGTAGTGAGTGGTGGGATGGATGGGGAGCCGGGCTCGAGCTTTGGCGCACTAAACTAGTTTTTCTTTTTTTTTTTTTTTTAAAGAGGGATGGAGCGATAGTCACGAGCAACAATTTTCCAGCACTGCAAAACGGGGAACGGTGGAACTCGCGTAAGTTGGCTTGATCTGAAATGCAACGATTCCGATTCTTTTAGGACAGAAAAATGCATCTTAATCTGATTGGATGTGGAGCGCAGGAGAATCGGAAATGCGAGTTTGTTATTAGGATATGAGCGCGCCGTGTATTAAACGACTATCGTCATCAGTAATAAATAAACGGTTCGGGGCAATAACTGCAGAGCTCTGTCAGCGTTCACTGTCCTTAACTAAACCGGGTGTGCACAATTAAACCCTCAGTCCCGCAGTGTTATATTTAGACTGAGATCTAGGCGCTTAAATGTCTTTGGGTAAATTGGATGGATGAAGAATGGCACGTTTGCAGTGTTGAGATCTGTTTTATAAGAGAAGGGTGACAGCAGTGCGCCGGAGGGAAGCGTCCTTAATCCCGCCGAGACAAGAATAACACATTTCCTCAGCAGACAATGAGATCTCAAGAAATCACAGCAGATTACTTACAGAAAGTTGTTTAAGGATCATCTAAAGAAGTAATGTTTTGTCCAGATCATAAATACACCGCTGTATATTAATGATTTCACTACTTTTCTATTTGAGAAATGGACTTTTTTCCCCTCTCTTTCTCTCTCTCTCCCTCTCTCTCTCACCTCCCTGGAGATCAGCCACCGACAAATTATGGAATAGCATTGCCCTCTGTTCAAAACAAGTTGTTTATACATTATAAAAACCTACAGCCGTCTGGTTTTAAATGTGAACTGATTAAAACTGACTGCGAGTAAAATGTAATTTCTCTTAAACATCTACATTAGATTCAGATTAGACACAAATATCTCATCACTAACGAAATAAATCCGTTCAACGGTGTTTTGCCATCACAGCCTTCACTTTAAACCCTGCTGAATTATATTTAGCATAGGTCGTTATAAAATTCTAACACTCAAGTAGCCGATTAGTTAAATATTAGTTAAATAGTTACTAACTATTCTACTCCATTATGCATCAGAAACAGAATCACATGTGGAGACAGAATCTGTAGGTGTTTTACTCATGTAGACAATTGTGTCCCGGGATTCTGCAGTATAGAATTTGTTATGTTTAATCTCTGGTATGCACAAATCCCCCTCTACCAGTAAGATTCTACTCTTTCATTCTCCCTACAGCGTAATTATGTTTTGTGAGTCGCGCAGCCGCTAACACCTGTCAGATGGTGATGCTAAACTGCCTGCTCACGAGTTCAAGAGACTCTCCACTTTTGGGAGGTTTGGCAGTGGGGGGGGAGAAGGTACGTTGAGGGCTAATAATTCGCTTCTAAAATAAGAACTCTGTCTGTGTTTAATTTTAGTCCACGTATTATTTCTCTCAAATATGCTCTTATATATGCCCTATCTTATAGATTATTACTTACGTGTCATGAGAACAAATTAGCTATAGGTCTAATAGAAAGCAGCTTATTAATTTGGATCGTGCCATTGTGGGCTCTGTACAAAATCTTTTGTGTTTCCAGAAAGAGAGTGCATCCATCTTAATCCAACAAACAAGAACCCTTGAACAATTATGAGGGTCAGTGCTGTTTGTTTAGGGGAACTACTGTGACCCCTGCACTCGCGCGCGCACCACCGCCGCTCTTTACCCCTGCATGCACTTCTGTACAGCGCGCAGGCAGGACGCAAAATAACCAACACAAAGTAAATGCGTCCCACGAGGGTTACGGTGTGTTTCAGTTGATTTGAATCCAAGCGAAACGGAAACGTCTGATTGTACTAATCCTTTTATTAGGCACTTTTCTAAAAAGAAAGGAAAAAGAAAGAAAAAAAAGAGAAAAAGGCTAATCGGTACGACCATAACTTTGGTTTAGTTTGTCTTTATTAACACCAGCATCACCGATAACAATAACTGATTAATAATCCCAAAACAACAACAACAACAACAACAACAACATCAACAACAACAAACATTAATACTGATTCTAATGCTGATACAACAACTACTAATACTAATGCTTATAATATAGTGATAATAATAATAATATAGTAATAATAATAATAATAATAATAATAATAATAATAACACCACCACCACCAACTACAACAACAACAACAATAATAATAATAATAATTGTTATTATTATTATAATAATCATTATCATCATCTATCCTATAACATTATTATTATTATTATTATTATTATTATTATTATTATTATTATTATTATTCTATAAGGTACTTTCTTTAATGCAGCCAACACTTTTTCTGTATAAAATGTTAATGAATTAAAATAGACTGGGGGATATTTTTGTTTAAAACATTCAGTGTAGAAATTTTAAGAACTCGACAACATACATTAAGCAAAATAGACAAAATTAAACGCTTTGCTAGTAATGTTTTGTCTGAGAAGATCTTTGCATACAGTAAATATTCGCACATTATAATAGATCAATAATTAGGCGCAGATGTATTGCTTGTGGGTTAAACAATTAAAAACACACTTCAAGTTCTGTCTTGATATTGTGGGCAATACATAGGCAGGATATCACAACATAAAATATTTAGACAGGTATGCTCTCAGTTTCCACAGGTGTCGTTTATTATTGTGGGGGAAAACGAAGAAATGACTCTGTATTCTTTATACGTATCTTTCTTATCTGTAATTTAAATAATCTCGCCTCGAGCCATTGACAGATATGATATTTACCACTGTCATATGTTTAAGCACAATTACACAATTTGGTGTGTGATTCTCGTTCAATCACTCTTTCTTTTTTTTCTCATGCACATCGGTATTACCCTAATTAAAAGCCGTACGGCTCAGCATCGTTAGCTGCTCAGCGGGGCAGGAATATTTTTGTTTTGCCTTCAATTAGGGGATGATTGGTGTTTTCAGGGCAGGTCAGCTGTGAAATTCGAATTATACATGTGCTGCTCTGCGCACAGTGTGAGATTTCCCCTTGCCAATAGATTGTAACAAGCACTTGCTCTTAATCTCGTCGTCTGACCTGCATTGCAAACAATATGTAAAAAAAAAAAGAAGAAAAAAAAACATATGGTTATATATTGCGCCTAATCCGGTGTTTCAGTTTACGGCGCCTTGATATTTGTTTCCATGTGTGATATGATGCGATCTTTCGGAACGACAACATGTCCTATTCGAAACACTGAACTGCCAGCAGACGGCACTAAGACGCCTTTCAGTCGTCTATGGAATCGCATCCCCTTTTAACTAAATGTATTTGCTGAACATATAGGCAGCCTCTATAAATTTACCCTGGGGTCCGGATGCGGATAATCAGTGTGAGGAGTCTGAGGGGTGCAGGCAATGCCCACTTCTGTCCTGTTTTGTGTCCGTATACAGAAAACAAACGCATTCACAGGATTATTCTAATAATGTTCTTCGAATCATTTTCTAATTAGAGAGACCGGCGGCAATCCCCCCCAAAAAATGAGGGCTTTTTTATTTAAAGTGTATTTTATTTATTATGTATTACATATTCATAATTAACAGTAAATTAGGTGAAAACTTTTTTCTCTTTCTTTGATTTAAACTGGACACAGCAGTAAAATGGGGCTATAAGAAAGTATTTCTGGAATCTTAACATTTATTTACTTTGAAACACTTTTATGTGATTGAATGCTAACGATCAACATTTATTTTGAACACGTAAAGAGGATGATTGTAATTTTCTGTTATTAATTTACTGAGGGGGGAAACTCACCTAGTCATAATCTCTCAGGTTCTCCCGCTCTCTGGTTTCCGTTAGAGGGGCGTGGTTGACCCCTGTTGCACCCCGCCTACTATGTCTGTCCTCGTTCCTACGTCACCGCACCGATCACCTAGCAAATCGCTCCTGTTCTTGCACGCCATTGGCCGCTGGCTCGATTTAATCGCTGTCAAAACCCGTCATATGGCCGCCACTTTAACTAACTCCTCAGCTCTACTAGGGAAAGTAGCTCCAATGCGCTTTCAATTAACGTGGATGTAAAACCGCTTTTGGGGACAAGAAAAAAACAGGCTGCGGGAAGATATACTAAATAAAATAAAAAAAAAACAAAAAAACAACAAACACAAGAACTTCAAACTCACAGCCACTGCTCGGATTAAATTCCGCTTCGTTCCGGAGTTCTCCTTGCCTTGCTTGGTTTGCACCTGCTCAGGCGGACCAGCGCCAAAAGTTAATGCTTTTTTGTACTGGTTGAGAAGACTTTAAACCACGTGAATGTATAGCATGATGATGGAGACGGACTTGCACTCCCCGGGACCCCAGACTAATACAAACCCGGGGCAGACAGGTCCAAACCCAGGGAACAAAGCTAACCAAGAGCGCGTTAAGCGCCCCATGAATGCTTTTATGGTGTGGTCTCGCGGTCAGCGCCGGAAAATGGCTCAGGAAAATCCGAAAATGCACAACTCTGAGATCAGCAAGAGACTCGGCGCAGAATGGAAGGTGATGTCAGAAGGTGAGAAGCGGCCCTTTATCGACGAGGCAAAAAGGCTCCGCGCCATGCACATGAAAGAGCATCCGGATTACAAATACCGACCAAGGCGCAAAACCAAGACGCTGCTTAAAAAGGACAAGTACTCTCTGGCCGGCGGTCTGCTCGGCGGAGCGGCCACAGGCGCGGCAGTTGGCCTCGGGATGGGCATGAGCGCAGCGGGAGTAGGCCAAAGATTAGAAAGTCCCGGGGGTCACGGAGGCTCAGCAGGCGCCGGTTACTCGCACATGAACGGTTGGGCAAACGGCGCGTATTCGGGCCAAGTCGCTGCCGCCGCCGCCGCTGCTGCTATGATGCAGGAGGCACAGCTTGCCTACGGGCAGCACCCGGGCAGCGGGGCACACCATCACCACCACCCGCATGCTCACCACCATCATCCGCACAACCCGCAGCCAATGCACCGCTACGATATGAGCGCTCTGCAGTACAGCCCCATATCCAGTTCACAGAGTTACATGAGTGCGTCACCCCCTGGCTATGGAGGGATTTCCTATTCGCAGCACCAAAACGCAAGTGTTGCTTCGTCGGCCGCGATCGGCACGCTGAGCTCTTTGGTCAAATCCGAGCCTAACGTAAGTCCTCCAGTTAGCACGCACTCCAGAGGTCCGTGCCAGGGAGACTTGAGGGAGATGATTAGCATGTATTTACCGGCTGGAGAGTCCGGAGAACCGTCTGTTCAGAGCAGACTACACGCTTTACCGCAGCACTATCAGAGCACGACGGCCGGAGTAAACGGGACTGTCCCGCTCACGCACATTTGAAATTGTTGAAGAAAGGGAGGGGGGAATCAGACACACCACCAAATATTGACCTCTTTTCGATGGCCATTTAACTACTTTTGTACAGAATGTTTTAATTGTCCTTGTAATTTAAGATAAAAAATAGCTATCATTTCGATTTCTGTTCCGAAGAAATCGAGAGCCGATGATATGTCACCTAGACTAAACATGTTTTTATAAATTATAATGTTCATGAATTCTAATTTAACATTCTTCCTGGCCATGCCAAAAGCCCCGCGATGTTCTCATTGACTCAAGTGTTTCTGTTCACATATTTATTTGTGCAAATTATTTTTTTTTTAAGTTAAAAAGGTCACACTAGCATAACTTGGATATCTTGGAAATGTTTCTGGGAATTTATAAATAGTTTCTTGCATAGCATATTACATTTGAAGCATTTGTACACGTGAAACTATGTACCTGAAATATACTGTAACATTTCTTGTAAATTGTGAAAAGTTTTAATATTTGAAAAGACTGGCACGTTACTGCTGCTGTATATAATTTATGAAATGCATTCCTGCCAGTTTACATCCACACTTTGCGCTGACTCACTGTCTAAATAAAATTTGGAAGAATGTTACTATGGTTCTAAAATGTGTTAGTTTTGTTATTTTGTTCATGGCACTGTTCAATTGCTCCTTTCCTTCTCTCACATTTTTTATTGGGGAATAATGTGCAGCTATTTGCTCCTTAGTGTAAAGGACCACCTTTAATTGGACCCTATAATTCAATCGTTAGTCGTTATTCAACCACTCATTGATGGTAGGCCTATTCCTGACAACAGCTGGATCAAAAACATCTAAACTGATTGTTCCTTGTGCGGAAAACTCTAGAAGATTTGTTTTATATAATACTTAATAGAAAATACAATATACCTAAAAAACTATTGAAAATTATTCCATTATTAGACTAAACATCATAATCATCATCCTCATTATCATGTTTATTATTATTATTATGATTATGATGACAATAATAATATAATATATATATATATATATAAATAACCCTTTTAACATTTAAATAGGGAAGGTCGGGAAGGTTTTTTCACAAAATATTACACTTGCCTTTTTGCACTTTCCCTGCAAAATAAATAATGATTTCCACTGAAAAAAAAATAGTTATTAAAGACTGACAGGTTTATCAAAGGTTAAAAACAATTAAATGGCAATTCAAAGTTTATTCATAATCCAAGTTCATGCGTTATTATTAAGGTACGCATAAATCAAGCTGCTGCTATTTTAACCTGTTTCATAACAGACATTTTAATTTTAACAACTGGAAGGCATTACAATTATGACCTGGTGCAGTTTTGAAAAAATATTTGTGAATGCCGTTTTGACTGTTTACACTATAACGTATTACTTATTATATAATATTATGTCCTTAACAATTTATAAGGATTTAAATAAGCGTTCAGTGTAGGAAATGTTTACAATGTAGGATTTAAAATGCCGCTGATCTAAACTTCATATCGGGTATGAAATAGTACCATATCGCATTCGAGCATTCAAACATACAGTAATACGAATTCTTAAAAAAGATACATTTCATATCATTTTAAAAACTTAAACATTTCTATTAAACAAAACCTCTTTATTACATTCGACAACCTGAGTTTTAATAATTTGATATTCTTTGTGAATCAGCCATGATGATGTATCGACAGGCTGGTTAATTTTTTCTGTGCTGATTTACTGTATAATAATGGGGAGCTAAGCTGTGGACTATGTTGTGCTCATGTATTTTTGAGTGCTGAATCAGAGTAAATGAGTTGGACGTAGTGTGTTAGCGGATGTGGGATTAGCAGACGCTCTGACCTCTGGGTCAGCGGGAGGTCAGTCGTTTACTCCGGAGGAAGTTCAGCAACAAGTGTCGGACCCTTGGACACTTGAGCATCCCAACTCAGACACAACGTTTGAAGGGGGAAAAACGTCATTTAAAAACATAAACCATTAGTTTACGCTAGAGCACTTTGCAATTTGTTTTGAAATGGTTGTTATAAATTATCATTATATGATTATAAATAACTAAAATAATATAATAAACTATCGGTTTTAAAATGAATAAATAAATAAATAAATAGTTTGGTAATATTTAGTTAATTATGTAATTGGTTATTTTCCACAGTTAGATCGGCCTGTTGTGTAAAATGAAATATCATCATCATCATCTTCTTCTTCTTCTTCTTCTTCTTCTTCCTATGCATAGGCCAACATATTATATTCAGTTTCCTATTACAAGTTGTCACAATGACCGAGTGATCCTGATTCTTCATAGGCCTACACTTTTACTTGCCTGATCAGTGGAGCAGCAGAGCTGAGAAACTGCCCTCTCTGCAGCTCTTTGTATTCTTGGTGCCCCCGAAAAGCGACACGGATTAGCACTGAAAGCACAGAGGCGGGGTACGATTTCGAGCACGTTGCCAGGTTAAGCCAAAACGTTCTGGTAAATTTCACCAAAAATAATTTACTCCTCCGCCAAAAGCGGTGGGGCGGGTGTGTGAGAAAAAGATGGGGTAGGGTTAGAAGTGGAGTTGCTGGTTATGGCGGTGAACCCCAACCAATAAATCGTCTCAGGGCACGATGTCCTTATCTTGTAACCGCCGATATATTTTGCGTTGGGAGAGCACTGGCTGCTGTTGGCTCGTATTCACTTCTCTCTCTCTCTCTCTCTCTCTCTCTCTCTCTCTCTCTCTCTCTCCCGTGCGCTCCCCGATCTCTCGCACTCGCTGTCCTAAATGGGGATAATTAGCATCACTTTATCACGCCTCTGCATATTTCTCTCCCGTCACCAAAAAAAGCCGGTATGCCGCAATTGGTCGCCGCTCTGTCGCAGAAGATTACGGAGACAGATTGCACGGAACGAATGTGCTGAACGAGATTAGGGTGGAATAGAAATAGCAACTGGGCCAATAAATTCCTCGCGAGGGCCTTATCGTGCAATTACACGTTGACATGTTTAACAATCTTGCGGCCTCTTAATCCTGCGCCCTTCCAAGAGGAGAGATGCTGCTGCGCCGCAATTTCTGCAGCCCGTGAGTCTCTAGCAGGCTTTTAAACAGCACAAAATATGGTTTGGTGTTCAATGCACCCCTAAACCCCCTCACTTACACACAATTTAGTCAACGTTTTTATTTACCAGTGTTTTGCTCCTTGCTGTTCAGGGTTGATGCTATGTGCGCAGATTAACATTGTTATAGACTTGTATTTGTGTGACGCTCGAAGACTTGTTAAACTTTAAAATTACATCTTGCCTGCAAACAGAGCGCCTCATATGAAATATTTTCCCGACAGGCTGGTGAGGAAATGCAACAGTAAAAGCATTTACACGGAACCGGCGAAACTGCACTTTTTATTGAACTTCCAACAGGCCTGATCTCCTCCACAAAGCAACTGATTGTTCCACTTCACAACTTTTATCTTAACGATCATTCCTTTTTGATTATTTTTCATGATCGTATCTCTTCTTCTTCTTCTTCTTCTTCTTCTTCTTCTTCTTCTTCTTCTTCTTTTCACTCTTTTGTGTCTGTATGGGGTGATTGTGAGAGACTCTGCAGGAATTTGGCAGGCCCGGAGTTTGGAGATGCGCCCCCACGCTGCGCTGCCATTCAGTGGTCGAGCGCTCTGTGTGGTTGGGAAGTTTGCACTGAGCCGTGGCCTCAATAGCTTCACAAAGCTGATTACAAGCCCCAGCGAGTTCGTGAAGGGAGCGGGCCAGTCACACAGGTGTGCGTTAGATAGGGGGCAGCCCTCAAAAGCGGGGCAAGGCGGGGGGACCACACAAAAAGCTAAAGTGTCCCGGGAATTTGGTGGGTAACTGAGGGAAAACGCCACCTCTTCAAATGCCTTCCCATCCGTGTGTGTGCACAGAGGAACTTATAAGTGACACCCTTATTATCGTCGCTCAAAGACTTCAAGACAGTAATGAAAACCTATTCCCGTTCCTGCTGTAGTTTACCTAACTGTATTACTTATTTGTGGCATGTGAACATTGCAATGGTCTGTGTAAATTTCATAAGTTGCAGCCAACATTTTCATGATGTAGTAACGTAAGTTGCAATGTTGGGGGTTAATTATAAAAAGCGCAGTCTCTTTAGTGAATCCATTCGCTCTTATTCCTACTGCTCCGCAAAATATGGCATCAGTGGACCAGCCAGCGCATTTAATTAAAGCGGAGTCTAACTATCAATTACTCAAGAAAAACAGAGGCTCCCTAAGGGCCGCTAATCAGCACACGAACAGTCGGTCTGCTCGCTCATTACAGCAACACTACAGTCGGCAATGATAATCAGCCGCATCTGCCCGTTTCCCATATTTTCTCCATCTGAACGTTCTCATTCACAACTTCCTAACCTAATTCTCACGCATGGCGCTCTGTTTGCATTTTTCTTGATTAGCTATTTTAACTGTGATCATAATAAGATACTACCCTTAAACAGCACAAAAACAGAGACACCAGAGAGAATATAAATACTACGTTAGTGATAAGCTTAATTTCTATACGTGTTTGGACAGTAGTGTTTGCATTTTTGTGTTTGTACAGTAGTGTTTATATTTTACAGTTTACAGATGTGGCTCCACTGTAGTCCGCAAGTGTTTCAATTATGTTTTAATAAGGACTCAGGATCCCAATTTATACAGTTTATTTTATTCACATCTTTTATAGAGTCCCCTTGGGTCAGAAAGGACCACAATGTATTGTATTTCTTTTTGGATCCAATTTCAGAGTATTAAACCAATTTCAATATTTCTTTTTATAAATAATATATATGCCATCAATTTTTTCTTAATATTAATAATAGCCTAATGCTAATAATTCAGTTCCACAAACAGAGACCATGTTTCGTCCTGACTCTTCTGCATTCATGTCTTCTACTAAAGATCCGTTAATCTATTGTAACACTGGTTTCACCTGGGCCCTGTCACCCCCGTCGTCCTCTGGTGATGAGGGGACAAAAGCACCCAGGCTCGTCATTCAGGCGCGACCGACTATGCTAATTGAAATAAATGGCGAAGAGTGATCACGGTTTTGTGGAGATATTTAGAACTCATGGCAGCTGTAATGTCTCTGTTCTCTAAACACATTTCCATTCCAACTGCAACGCTTCTTTACTGTAGCCTGTCTGGATATGTGAACGAGAACAATTCAGAGTACGCATTTCTTACACAAAGTCGAATTCAAGTCACAAACGCGCAGTTATTTCACCCGCGTCTGAGGAGCTGTCCTAGTTCTGAAATGAGCGCAAATGAACTACGCGCTCCTGCACGCACGCACACACACACGCACAAACACACACACACACACACACACAAACGCGCGCAAACACACACGCACACACACACACACACACACACACACACACACACACACACACACACACAGACACACGCACAGTCACACACACACACACACACACACACACA
>JAQMYF010000012.1:40408699-40421732 GCA_030014195.1 Neosilurus mollespiculum | reverse complement strand
GAATCTTCCTCTTTGAGAGAGTTAATGTGGAAGAGAACTGAAGTCGCTGACAGCCTTTCGATCACAATGTTTTTCTCGCGCACTCTTTTAGAGTACACCGCATAAGCATAATTTGGGTCATTAGTGCTAATGATCTGGATTTGAACATCTGGCTTCTGTGGTTTATAGGCTGAAAAAGCAAAAACTTGATCCTGTGAACTGTTAAGGCCACTAACATTACAGGAGATGTACATTGGAAATCCTTTCACACGGTACAATGGACCATCCTGGATCTGTACTGACTGCTGACCTCTGCAGATATCTGTAAAGGAAACAAAAGCATTGTCTAGTACATACATTTAATCAGCTGTGAAAAAGTACTTTGTTATAAGAATTTATTTGACTGAGGACGGGCAGACTTTTCACCGAGTTTACTTGTACTCTGCCTAATACTTTTCAGCATCTGTTTTACAGTTTGCTGGTCAATTCATGTTAAATTACGTTGTATAATTTAATATTTCAATAAAGTAACATTTCTCATAATCCAGTGCATGTGAATGTAATAAAATAGTGATTCCAATCGGTTTTGTTGTTCATGGCTGATAGCCAACGCATTTCTCCAGGTATCAGTTCAGGTATGATTGGGTCTTTACTATTAAATAAATATGTATATAAATCTTAAACATTATATAATTAATATTACATTATATATAATACATATTAAATAAATAAGTGATCTTTTTTTTTATGTTTTTCCAATTCTCAAAGGTATTATAGGTCTAACCTATATTCCTGGTACTCTTTTCTCAATTATCTTTGAAACTTTTCAAAGACTTTAGCATAAAAGCATTTGTTATCGCCTAGATATGATCTCACCTGTCTGCAGGAGCTCTCCGAGGCACATCAGTAGAAACAGCTGCCACTGCTGACCCTGAAGAAGACCCATCTTTAACTGCACAAGGTATCTCCCTCTGGCCAGTTCACACTCCAAGTCGCTGAGAGAAGCCCCTGGGTGGAGGTAAACCAGGCGATGGCTCGGCTCGATTGCTGTTTGAACCCTTCAGAGACACTCGGAGTGAAGTCGCGTATGGATCGCAGATGTCCAAAAAAAAAAAAAAAAAAAAGATCTAGCAGGCTTAATACATGGACCTGTCAAATCCTGCAGTAGGAAATGTGTTGTCAGTGGTCTTGTTTGGAAACGAGTGCGGGGACGAGCTACAACCATTGACAGAGCGTGGTGAGGGGAATCCGGTGAGAGGAAATTACAACAATAACCAGCCTGACAGGTAGAGCAGGAAGCGCAGGTGGGCAGGTTGCCAAATAGTTTCACCTCAGTGAAAGTGTTTAACGTTATGAGATTATTGATAATAGCCCAATGTTTCCCTTTTAATGATAATATTCCTACGTAGAAATGCGACTGGTTTTTAAATCCTGGACAAACATTGATTGTTTGTCGTCTGTGTTCAAACACGATTGCTAAATCAAGTTGTATTTTGTCGCATCAACATGGCAACCTAAGGTTTTATGGGGAAATAAATAAATAAATCCAACGTCTCATGCATGGTCTTGCATTTTCCGTGCAAGTTCTCACACGTGTTTTTGTGGCAAAACGTTCGGGATTTTTGACATCCTGTCGCTGATCATTCATGTATGGTGAAAACCACGACTTTAGGCTGGCCGATTAGCCAAAACTACATCTTTTATGAACTGTACAGAGATCCAACAGCTGGGAAAGTCGAGAAGTGTGAACTGGACGTTAGACCCAGTCGGGATTTTCGTCCCACCCGGTTCCACTGTGATGTACAGCGATAACGCTCTTGTGTCTGTAGGGAGTTACACTTTCCACACACCGTCACAACTTTATTTAACCTTTCATCTGCAGTAATTCACTGGCCTCTGTTAATATTTAGGCTATTTATTTGCTCGTTTGTTTGTTTATTATAGCAGAGAAATACATTACAAAGTATGAAGTCACAGGAGTACCCTAACAAAGAATTTACCAGCCTGGCAAGCATAGCTGGTACTGTTTTCACTTCTGTCAGTTTTTATTATTATTATTATTATTATTATCATTTTTATTATTATTATTATTATTATTGTTTTTGTTGTTGTTGTTTTGTTGTTGTTTTGTTATTATTGTTATTATTATTATTATCATTATTATTATTAATGTTATTATTATTATTATTGTTAATATTATTGTTGTTGTTGTTGTTGTTATTATTAATATTGTTCATGTTATTATTATTATTGTTATTATTATTATTATTATTAATGTTATTATTATTGTTGTTGTTGTTATTATTATTATTCATGTTATTATTATTATTGTTGTTGTTGTTGTCATTGTTATTGTTGTTGTTTTGTTGTTATTATTATTATTGTTATTATTATTATTATTATTGGTATTATTGTTGTTGTTGTTGTTGTTATTATTATTGTTATTATTAATATCATTATTATTATCAATGATGTTATTATTGTTATTGTTATTATTATTATTATAATTATTGTTGTAGTTATTATTATTATTATTATTATTATTATTATTGTTGTTGTTGTTGTTGTTGTTGTTATTCATTTTATTATTATTGTTGTTGTTGTTTAATAATTATCATTATTATCATCATCATTATTATTATTATTATTATTATTAATGTTATTATTATTATTATTATTATTATTATTATTATTACCATTTTCTGTGTGTGTCTACCCACACCTATATCTCAAGAACGGCTTGTCATATTACCGTCAAATTTTCAGGGTAGCAGCATGGGACCAAAGACTGAAACGAGTTTATGAAAAGGTCACTGTAGTTCAAGTTCAAGGCCAGCAAAATGGCTGCCAGTTGTTTATAATAGCAGGGTTGCAGCTGGTACAATTCTCCAATCAGGAGCCTAGTTGTGAAATAATTAAGTAGTAAGAAAATAAATTTTAAAAAAACAAAAATAAAATAATAAGTTACATGGTGACTTAGTAGCTAGTACTGTGAGCAAGAAGGTTCAGGGTTCTATGTTTTCCCTGTGTGGGTTTCATCTGGGTATTCTGATTTCCTCCCACAGTTCACAAACATGCACATTAGGTCAGCTGGCTACTCTATATTGCCTATTGGTGTGAATGTGAATGGGTGTTGGCGACCTATTGCGGGTGTACCACTCCTCTCGCCCAAAGACTTTATTTTTCCTGCAATTCTGAGAGATGTTCAGATAATGTAAAAGTAATAGCTGGATAAAAGAATACAAAAATAAATAGGGGTAGTCCTGGCTCATTGGTTAAGGCTCTGAGTTTCTGATCTGAGGGTCAGAGGTTCCAGCCCCAATACTACTAAGCTGCAATTGTTGAGAACTTAAGCAAGGCCCTTAATCCTAAATTGCTAGATAAGGGTGCCTGCCAAATGATGTAAATGTAGAATAAAAAAATAATTAGGAAGTAAATGCATTTTATATTTATACTGACCTTTAAAATCCTTTAAAAAGTTTTAGTTATTGTTCTTTTCTTCTTGTAACTTTGATAGTTTATTCTTTACATTTTGGACAGTCATACTAAGCATTTCACTACATATTGTACTGTGTATAATTTGTATGTGACAAATAAAATTTGAATTTTGAATTTGAAAGTCAAATTGTTTTAATTATGAGAAAAACAACTTTCTACAGTAGCTTTTCTTTCTTAAGCTACTGAAAAAAAGTTTTGAAAGCTAGTGAAAAAAAGTTGCTCTTTTTTAAAGCTACTGAAAATGTATTTTCTCTCTCTCTCTCTCTCTCTCTCTCTTAAAAACAACCTGACTTCTCTGTCTGGGCAAACAAGCTCTTAACATGCGCACTTAGAGGTTTTTAAACCCGCCCGCTATCGTCAAGGCGTTTTTTGAAAACTAGTTTGCCAATACGCATGCGCGGCGAAATGAGCCCGTGGTGATGCGCATGCGCGGCGAAATGAGCCCGTGGTGGTGCGCATGCGCCGTGGGCAGCAAGCAGGAGACGCAGCTCGGGTGGCGACAGACTCGGGGAAGAGCTAACAGTGAACGGCAGGCGGGCGACTGGCAATGGAGAAAGGGGACGGTACGGAGAGAGCGATCGTTCTGGAGCCACGGGAGCATGTCGGTGATACCGAAAGACGCCGTTTGCTTGACTGTTCGTTTAGGGGTCTTTTGAAACACACGTAGGAAAAGATTAAGTGGACGACGCGGCTGATTTCTGGAAGCGACGGTTTGGACACGTTAACGTTAGTGAGAAGGGGAGAATTTAGGTGAGCAGTCATTTTCGCTTTCAGAGGGTCCAAAGCAAGACAAAAACAGCTAGCCCACTGTGCAGTACACACCAAAACATCCACGCACACTTTGTTTGTCAGCGTGTCAGTGATTTTAGGGAAGAGTTGACCGACCCAGGATGGTTGAACTGGGTTTATTGTTCTCTTTGTATGTCTCTGAGTCGTGTTTACTGCAGTGCTTTAGTTTATTATGCCACAGTATTATGACCAGGCTAACCTCCTCGGCCTCGGTGCTGTTTGCTTGTATATGGACCCCCCTGCTAGCTCAACTTCTTGCTAGTCTGTGAAATTTGGACTGGGGTATTGTTTTGAGTTTCCTGAGGTGTCTGACATATTACCGGAAGCAAACACGATAAACATGCCCAGACTTGTGTCCCTCCACCTCTTGTGTCAGACTTTAAACCATTGTGGTGGTTCCATTGGTAGTAAAACAAGTGGTTCTAAATCATAAGAGCAGGCAGCATGTTGTTTATGAGAGTGAACTTGGATGACCTCAGTGACCCACTGGGTATGTGGTAGTGGTGAACAGCTTGTGTGTTGCAGAGGAACACACTGATATGGACATAATACCATCATGATGTTTCCCACATGAAGAAAGGTGTAGGATTGTTATTTTTTTACATTATTCACACCCTATAGACCTACACACTGGGGTCATGTCCCTTCAAGTTTTAATATAGTCCTGTTTAAAACTTTTTTTAATGATCATACATCTGTATCTGCTTGTACAGCTGTGGAAGCTTTATGCTGCAGTTTGTAATCATTACATACAGTAAGTTTAGAGAAATAGGGCGACACAGTGGCGTGCTGGCTCACAGCAAGAAGGTCCCGGGCTCGGACTTTTCTGTATGGAGTTTGCATGTTCTCCTCGTGCGTGTGTGGGCTTCCTCCAGGTAATCCGGTTTCTTCCTGCAGTCCAAAGACATCCACATTAGGCTAACTGTCTGTTCCTAATTGATCATAAGTGTGAGTGTGAATGGCTGTATGTGTTTTTGCCCTGTGATGGTCTGGCGAGCTGTTCAGGGTGTACCCCGCCTTCGCCCAGTGTCAGCTGAGGTAGGCATCAGCCTCGACGGATTAAGCGATTCGGCTAATCAGTGAATGAATGACGTTCCGAGAAATATTAGAACAACTGTAATTTAATACGGCCATGTAATTTTAAAATATATACTGTATATATTAGGGTTGGGCGGCACAGTGGCGTAGAGGTCCACCTCACAGCAAGAAGGTCCGGGGTTCGATTCCCAGCTCAGGGCGTCTCTGTGTGGAGTTTGCATGTTCTCCCCGTGCTTGTGCGGGTTTCCTCCAAGTTCTCCGGTTTCCTCCCACAGTCAAAAACATGCACAGTAAGCTAATTGGCTGTTCCAAATCGCCCCTAGGTGTGAGTGTGAATGGTTGTGTGAGTGAAGGCCCTGCGATGTCCTGGTAAGCTGTCCAGGGTGTACCCCGCCCTCGCCCAGAGTCGGCCGAGATGGGCACCAGCCTCCCGGCGACCCTAATTAGGATTAAGCGGCTTAGAAAATGAATGAATGGATATTTTAGGGTTTGTTTATGCTTCATTGACTCTGCAGTTCACTCTGTCTCAGCTTTATCCCCCAAAAAAGCTCACAAGTTAATACAGTGACAACAGAGAGAGAAAACGGAGGGGGAGAGGGGTCCGGATATTTATTACTATTCCCATTTGCTTCGTAGGTGGCTTAGAGCTCTCAAAATTACAGACCACTCTTTTAAGGACGAGTGTGTCTGATCTTTGTCTCATCAATGCCGTGTTCAGTTTATTAGCAGTGCAACTTGGATGGTCAGAAACTCTTGAGAAATGAACATCTTTGACCAGCACTTGATAAATTATTTCCACCTGCCTTTGTGCTTTCTCTCCTGTAAAAGCATAATAAGTGTGTTGGTGGCAGAGAGCAGATTGATGGAGAGGCAGGCTCTTTGTCAGGGTGGGATGTACTATCTTCCTGAAGAGAGGGGATGTATTTTTTTATGAGGGATCCTCATGAGAGCTTTCTTCTACTGTATGTGTGCCGCACACTCGTTGAGGTTTTCTGTTGAGAAGCAAGATGTTTACACATGTGTTTCTTTTTATCGGTTTCTGGGATCATGTTTCCAGCAAAGTGTATGGATTAAAGAAATGATAGAGTCGGAGGGATTTCCCCTCTGCCAGAACCTCATCCTGTGTTAACGAGTTTCAGGGATCAGTGTATTAAACACCCCCTTCAACAAACTAACAGATGGAACAATCTTAATGTAGAGGCATTTCTAAGAGAATAAACTGAAAGAATGTGATGCTGCTCATTCCGCTCCCTGTTCGTGCAGATGTAAAAGGTGTAAATTGGTTTTGAGGTGTAAGGATTTCAATGAGATAAAACCGAATTATTTCACATTTAACTTGAATTTCACAATTTTTCTTTTAGCATTAGGGAGCAGAGATGACCATGATCATTTTAATGATACACAATAAGTATTCTCTTTTTTTTTAAATTCTATATTTTGAAGAAATCACCTCTGATTTAAATGCTATCAATTGAGCCAGTGTCTTTCATCGGTACCCGTTGACTTATTCAGTCGCGGCAGTGACTTGCCCAAGATAATATGCTATAATAAATGTAATACGCTCTACTGTGGTAAAATGCGTGTGCAGCTGCACAGGTACACACACGAATTTTCTTCTTTGGATTCTTGGACTGAGTTTTACTTTAAGATCTCTTTCTAACTATGTCCCCTTCTGTTTCCTGTCAGTTTCCTCAGTATGAGTCGAGATGGATGGAGGACGAAAGCCAGTGAAGGTGATGGTTGGGGAGGAAGGGTAAGACAGGACTTTCTGCTCACTGTGGATGCATTACACATCGATTGGCATATTAAACCAGACTGCGCTGCTAAATGTTATTATAAAATTGACTTTCACATAGGCTGCTCAGATCCATTTTTTGCACATTGACTAAAGTACAAAAGCATTTTAAAGGCTGTTGAGCAAAAATGCGCACTGACATTTTCAATTTCACTTATTTCGATCAGATTTAATTCACTTGTGTATGTGGCTTTAAGTGCATTTCATATCCCGGACATGCATCACCTTTGATTTCTCAGAGTAAAACCTGCATTAATGCAGGTTAGGTACTTGAGCCTGGAGCAATAACAAGACTTCTTTCTTTCTGTAGATTTCTCTCATATATACAGTGGGGTTGAGCTCAGGAGGCTGGTGGACAATTCATGGGGGGGAATCGTTCCTCGTGCTTCCTGAACCACTCTTTCACAATTTTAGCCCAGGGTTTTTTTGTTTGTTTGTTTTCAAGGAAGAAAATAGTCAGCTGAGTGTATTTATTGACACATTGCTGGGCCTAGACCTGACCAGTTAAAGCAGTCCCAGATTAGAGCTGTAGGATATGACAAAAATTTCATATTCCGATACATATTATGATATAGCACATATTCTATAAACCTAAAGACTTATCAGACCACATGTCCCTTTCCCATTGTTCTAGAGTCTACTCTTTATGCTCCCTACCAAAGAGAACCCTTTCAGGTTAACCCCTCTAACAGGTAGCTTGTGGCCACACAACAGTTTAGACTCGGGGTCAATGTAGTGTGTGTGGAAATGCTCTTACTTTCACTATTCGATGTACCTGTGAGTTCTACTGCACACTGTTAACAGTTTTCCCTGATCCTTCCAGGTTTAAATAATGCGTTGGCAGGTCATAACCCAGGTGCAGTATTTTTAGCAATCTCTTTAGTTTTATTTTATTGTTGAAGGTGAGTAATTTGTCCCATTTGAAACATCTAACCTTCACACTAACATCTTTCCACAGGCCAATTTGGGTTTTTTTTTTGCAATACTGTATTAATTCAGCAAGGGAAACTTTGACTTCTGCATTCGACTCATCCAAAGTGAGCACACACACACTCGGAGCAGTGGGCCGCCACACACTGCAGTGCTCGGAGAGCAGTTGGGGGTTAGGTGCCTTGCTCAAGGGCACTTCAGCCATGAAGGTCGAGAAAGGGAAGGTGCAGCTCACTCCCCCACTGCCACACTGCATTCCTGCTGGTTTTGGTCCCAAAGCCGCTTCTCTAACCATTAGGCCACGGCTGCCCTACTTCTCTGACCTTTACTCCACAGCTGCTCACAAAACAGTTTTTGTTTAAAAGCTGAATATTCTGGTTTAAAAAAACATTTCTCATGAAACATAAATAAAATAATTTCAGTTAATGGAATAATTTTTTTTCCCAGATCATGTAGAGGAAAACTCATTGAACCAAAAACAACAACAAAAAAATCCTGAGCCGGCACGGTGGCATAGTGGTTAGCACAGCAAGAAGGTCCTGGGTTCAAGTCCCGGAGTCTCTCGCTCTCCATCCTTACGTTGATTTCCTCAGGGTTCTCTGGTTTCCTCCCACTGTTCAAAGACATGCACATTAAGCTAATTGGCTGTTCCAAATTGCCCCTAGGTGTGAGTGTAAAGTTGACATCATGCAGTCATCTTTGTTTTGTTAGAATTGTACCAGGCTAAATCCCTGGCCAATGCAGATTACTGATTTATCACTGAACATCACTTTCTACACATCCCATCATCCACTGTCCATCACTCTTTAGCCCATTGTAGCCTTGTTTTCTTCTGTTTGTTGGTTTTAGTGCTGATTTTGGCTCTTCTTTATGTAAATCAGATTTTATTCAGCTGATTTCTTCAGTCAGGACACAAATATTGACACCCCCCCTGCATTTTCTATTTTAGGGCATACTGACATCTTCCTTGGTCTATCCAGATAATTTCCTTTTGTAGCCTCTCAGTTTTTGTTGATAGTTCCACTAGATTTTGGACACAGCTGAATGGGAAGAACCAGCAGCTTTCTCCACTCTCTGTGTTGGATTTCATTCTTGAAGGAGTTTTATAATCCTTTTCATTGTTTCAGTTGACAGCTCTCTTGTTAAAACCATGTTTCCTGTCATTTATTGAAGTCCATCAGCTTTTTAAGGTCTGTAAGCACTCTCTTTTAACTGCAGACCAATTAGATTTTTCATTTTAAGCCAGTATTTGTTTTAGAAATGCAAATTGCTCGGTTATTCCTTTTTCCCCTTCAAAATTGAGTGATTACAGCATTTGCTGATTTTTCATGAATGCTAAACAAAATTGTTTTGTCACATTTCTGATGTGTTTATTTGCTGAGAAGTCCTTAAATGTGGTAGTTCCATAATTTTTACTGGGTTGTGCTGTCAGGTTTTGGGTGGTACAGAGGTTCCCTCTGTACGCTGGGCTTTTCCCCTCTTTTGTCTGTTTATTGCTTCAGACTCAACTCCTGAATCCCTGAGTTCTTGCCGTTACCATGGCAACATGGAGCCGCTCTGCCAGCAGGCTCGCACTTCCAAGCGCATTGAATGTGTGAGGCGTAATCAGACGCTCATCAGACAGACACTGCCCAGTTTGTTCATTGTGTGCATTTCCGTCTGGTTCAGCCAAATCATTTCAGGAGCTGTGACTTGCTCTTAGGTTTCTCTCTTTAAACATGGAGGGGTCTTGTTTAATGTGTACTATAACTGTTTTTTGTATCAGTTGGTAGTGTTGAATGTGTGTGTTTTTGTGGGGGTGCAGGGGGGCTACATGGGTTCTAAGCTCACTAAGCTGGAGGAGCAGTTTTTGAGGGATGCGCCCAGGGAGAAGGAAAAACAGGGAACCTCATCCAGCATCTTTAGCGGCGTGGCTATCTATGTTAATGGATACACAGGTCAGATAAAACACTGCTTATCTCTTGAAGTCCAGTTGTAACCTGGGAAATTAATTTTTATTTGTATATATGTACGTGTGTGTGTGTGTGTATGTGTATATATATATTTATATGTGTATGTACACACACATACACAGCACAAATTTTTTCTTTTCATACAATGATTATTGATGGAAAATATGGAGAAAGGAAAATGATAATGATCCTCAGTACACAATCTCTCCAAATTGTATTTGCAGTTGTGAACAATTCTGCCATAATCGTTGGCCAATATCACAAGTAATAAAATGCTGCCACCACCATGCCTCACCTCGACTAGGACAGCCTTTTTTTGAAAAAATAAGTATAAACTTGAATCGCTAGCTTTTTAATATTGTACCTGTGATTTCTGCCGTCTAAAAATTAGGCCGGCTTCCGAATGGTGCATCAGCAAGGTGCGCAATCATCAACCTGGAGACTCCAGGTTCGAATCCAGGTTGATGCTATAGCTACACTACAGAGAGTCCATGGACGCTAAGTGGCCGACCACTTAAGGGAGTGAGAAATGGTGTACACTTGCCTCCCTGTCACACAGACAATCATGGGAGCTCATGCATGCATAAGAGCAGTAGATAGTGCTATCCTGCCAAGAGAGTTAGGCTGCCCCCGAATGTTTATTCACAAGCAGTTTGTAAAGATGCGGGTGCCAGCATCTCCTGTCACTGACGGTTCCCTGTAGCTGCTTTTTAAAATTATTTATTAATTGTGTGTGATGGCCTGGCGAGCTGTCCGGGGTGTACTCTCCCCTCTCCCCTTGCCCAGAGTCAGCTGAGATGGGCACCAGCCTCCCTGCGACTCTAATTAGGATTAAGCGGTTCAGAAAATGAATGAATGAATATAATTATTATTAATAATTTTTTGGTGCTTCATATGACCGTGTACCAGACACTTTGTGTTTGTAAATAAGGAAAATCAGGATTTGATTTATTATATTATTATTATTTTATTGTTAATTGCCTAATATAGTAATTTTTTGTGTATAGTAATTCTTTATAATATAATAGTTTAGTAATTCTTTGTCCAAGCGAAAACGGAGGTGGATTTTTCTTTTGTGCAGAGCCAAGTGCAGATGAATTGCGCAGACTGATGATGCTACATGGAGGACAGTTTCATTTGTATTACTCACATACCAAAACTACGCACATCATCGCCACAAACCTGCCTAATTTTAAAATACAAGGATTGAGAACAGAGAAAATAGTACGGCCAGAGTGGATCACTGACAGGTGTGTGTGTGTGTGCACGCGGGTGCAAGCGTCCGTCTGTCTGTGTCTCTGGGTTTTAACTTGTTAGCCTTGTGTGTGTGTGTGTGTGTGTGTGTGTGTGCTAAGACAGTACATTTTATTTGAATACATTTATTGTTGTAGTGCAAAAACAATTCATGGATGTTCTCTGTTTGGTGTGTGAGCTAGCTGTTTTGTCTGTGAGTGGACACACTACAACCTTTTTTGTGTTATACTGATTTACTTTCAGCATTAAGGCAGGGCAGCAACTCTCATATCTGCAATATCAGCTATATGCAAAGCAGAAGGGCCTCAACTTTACCAGTGTGCGACAGGAGCAATCTGTGTCCAGTCTAAGGCCATCTCAGTTCAGTCTGAACCTACCACAACCAAGCAACGTACATAAATTCTCAAACCCATTTCTCACACTTACTCAGACGTCACCATCCAAACCTACTGAGAAAACCAATCAGCAGATAGTACACAGACTGTAAGTAGAAGCTTTTTTTGTGTGTTTTTAAATGTACATGCATGTTTTAAGAGGATGTCTTATCCTTAAAATATTTCATCCCTTCCTGATCCCTCTTTGTTTTACTAAAGGAATGGCTCACATACAAGTTTCCCTAAGGAGGAAAGTCCAAAACTTAATGGGGTTCATGATGGGTACAGTTGGACCAGTTCCCCTGTTAGGTTTCTGAAAGGATCAACGGACGATCTGCATAAAAATGGTTATGTTAATCCTCTGAATGGTGCCTTAAAACAACAAGACAATGTTTCTTTTTTAAAATCTACTCACAAAGGAGCTTCAGAGTTCAGGTGCCCTCAACCAAAAGCTGAAGAAATGAGGATGTCTAGCTGCCCTTCTTCTGGTGGTCTTGCATCAGATTGTATAGTATCCACAGCCAGCACCTCACTATCACTAGGCCAATGGAGGACATCTAATCATGAGCACATCTCTGATTCTTCCATGCTTTCGGATCCACCCTCAGCAACACTCACAGCTGCTCAGGAGAAGCAAGTAGATTCCGAAAGGTTGCATGGCCAGGATCAGATTAACGGAGTCAGACTGAATGGGAGTCACCATATCATATCTAATATCACCTTAACAGGCAACCAGTCAGCACATGGCCCAGAGGCTGAGATTATCTCAGAGTTCTTCTCTCACTCACGGCTCCATCACATATCTACGTGGCGGAATGAGTTCTCAGAGTATGTGAATACCCTTCAGAGCAGGCGACGGGCTGCTGGGGGTGCCGTGTTCCCTGGGAAAGATAAACTGAAGAAGCTTAAAAGTGAACACTGTGCAGGTAGTGTATTTATTGGTCCTTATACATTTTATATTTGATTACGAGTTCTGCTGTGACCCAGTGGATGTTTGTGATGCCCATCTTTTGTTTATTATCCTTCTGACTTTAAGAACCCCTTAAAGGTACAGTATTACATAGGATATGAGTATGATTAAATGTGTTAAATCTTACCTGTTAGGCATGTTGAAATCATTAGAACAAGAAAGTATGTAGATAACAAAGAAATAAATCCATCCATCAATTTTTTTGAGCGAGCAGCATTAGCTTTCCAAAACGCAGCAAATGTGGTGACGTGACTTGCTACGTCAGAAACTGGTCTCACAGGTTTGTTAACAGCGTGCAAGCATGCAGCCTCAGAGTCCTCGTCAGTTTCTAATCAATTTAACGACCATTGGAGCGATGTCAGTGAACCTGACATTGGTGAACATGATTTAGGGAATGTTTTATTCGCATATGAACCCATGGGGGAAGGTTTGGGGTCATGTTTCAGTGAAGAGG
>JAQMYF010000012.1:40393500-40408599 GCA_030014195.1 Neosilurus mollespiculum | reverse complement strand
GAACTGAAAGGTTTGATTTATTAAGTCACCATGAACTATTAGCAACAAAAACATGACTAAATATTTTATGTAAGACTGGACCTTTAGAACTTACGACTAAGCTTGGTATGGGGATGTAGTTTGTTTTTTTATGGTCTGTGATTGGACTGTTCCAAAATACAGATTAAAAAGCATCTCTCTCTACCTGTTCGGACTCCAGTGGTGGTCATTACTATTATTATCTCCAGGCTACAGCTCAAAAGGTCTGTGGACGTCCACAAAGTCATATAACACAACCTCTATGTCCCACATGGACTGCAAAAGAAATATTTACATTGCTAGCTCTGCTAGCATGTTTTTAACTTCACCCTGGGCTTACACTGGGACACGATGTGTGCAGTTTGTGAGGAGCGTGGGGGGTCGTGGGATTGAATCCTGATGTTCTTGAGGGAACTTGGGTTATTTGTGTTGATCACGTTATTATTACGATGTATTATGATTTGACGCAAATCTTGATAGAATGTGGGATGCGTGGTAGAGCGTAACAGCCTAACAGACCTTTGCACCATTGCAGGCGATCTTTTTGAACTTGGAAGCACAGTTGATTCAAGTTTTATCTCTTGGGTGTGAACTGCCTCCTTTTTATACCCCAATCATGCTCCAAGCGTGGTCATAAATCATGGAGCTCCACGCTTTTTTTTAATCACTGAGATCGCGGATATCGTGCCCCTGTGTAAACCCAATGTCATTAAACACATAAGTACTCAAATGCACACAAGAACATGGCGCTGCTGGCCTACCCCAGATTCTAAACAAAATTAGTCACCTAACAATCAGTAATAAATGTAATCTTTGTGCCATAATTAATTCACTGCTTCCATAAAAAATATAATGTTGCATTAAAAATCAAAATTATGTAGTGTGGAAGCCTCAGGTTTTCATCTTTAATTCTTATTCCATTGGTGATCTTCAACAACTCTGATTCTTTTCTGTACTCTTGTAGGCTCTTGTTTGCTGTTATGTTATGATGGTACTGTATGGATAGGTATATTTGGTGTCTCTAAGGAAATAATTTTGTTTTGTTCCTAGGTACCTCATTGATGCCCGCTCCTCAGGTATGTCAGTCCTGTATTCTACATGTGGACATGGACTGCTTCTTTGCGTCAGTGGGAATTAGACATCGTCCTGAACTTAGAGGTGACTTTCAGACAACGAGCAGCAGATGCAGCTAAACATACAGTGGGAATCATATTCACATTTTGTTGCTTTGCAGCCTGAAATAAACACACACAAAATGGTCTCCTTTGTACTCAATGCAACTTATAACAGCCAAGTGAAATATATAATTGCAATAGAAAAAACCCCAAAAACAACAGAATCCCCCCTGTGTCAGTACTTTCTTGAGCCACCTTTCACTTTGATTGAAGCCATGAGTCTGTTGGGATACTTGTCTCCCAACTTTGCACATTTAGTCTGTGCCATACTTTCCCACTCTTCTTTATAAAACTGTTCCACAGATTTTCATTAGGGTTTATGTCTGGGCTCCAAATAGGCCAGACAATGGCATTCATGTTTTTCTCCTTCAGCCACTGTGTGGTCAACATCAGGTCATTGTCATGTTGGAAGGTAAAAGCTTCTTTCCACCGACAACTTTCTGGCAAGAAGAAAAATTGGTGGTATTTCTTCCTATTCATTCTTCCTTCTATTGTGACAAGTAACCCAGTCTCTGCTTCAGAGAAACACCACCTCCATGCTGTACTGTAGACATGGTGTTCTCTGGATGGTAAGCTGTATTGGCCTTCCTCCAGATATATAATTTGTCATTGAGGCCAAATAGTTAAATTTAGGTCTCCTCTGACCACAACACCTTTATTCATTTGGCCTCAGAATTTTCATTGTGACATGATTTGGCTTTTCTTGTGAAGTTGTTTTTTTTTTTTTTTTCATGCAACTTTCCCATACAAACCACATTTGTGGAGCATTTGTGGTATTGTTGTCACTTGTACACAATGACTATTATTTTCCAAAAACTCTTGCTGCTTCAAAGTTGCCATAGCTGCTTTTATGCTAATTAGAATGATTAGATTTGATCACAGGTAAAAGTCAATTAGCTTGGTTTGCAATGTAGAAGGCATGAAGAAGAAATTCTTGGGGGGTTTGGGGGGGTGATCCTTTAACCATCTCAGTAATTTTTTGTTTATTAATTTATTTTTGTTTCCCTGAATTGTTTATACCTTTCACTTGGCTGTTATAAGAAGCATTTACAGTGAATTTATCTTGAAATCTTTTTTTATGTGTCTTCATTTCAGGCTGCAAATCAACAGAATTATTGTGAAGGGGATTATTGTTTTCTATACCCACTGTATTATACTGCACATACTAATTGTAGTGGATTTGTTTATGTTGACGTTCCATATTTCATGTGTACTCCTTTCATTCCAGGGAAACCAGTGGCTGTGACTAGTAATCGTGGTCGGGGAATTGTTGCTCAGCGTCCTGGTGCTAATCCCCAACTGGAGTTCCAGTACTATAAGAGAAAGCGGAACCAACAGAGAGAAGGTGATTATTTTTTTCTGTTTGTTCAAATTCAGCATAGATGTAGTTGACTGTGTATGTTTTCCCTTCAGAGATGTCAGGCCTGGGTGATATGGTCTAAAAATAAAATCTCGGATATTTTTATCATGATTTTTTTATCAGCAGCTCAGTGTTAAGCTGATTCACCTATGATTTCGTGGAGTTTTTGTAATGGACACGACAGTGGCCAGCGGAGGACTGGTACTCAGTAGTAAAGAGGAGATGGACCTCATGTTGAAATCAGGGCTTGGGAAAGATGTTTCTTTCTGTTTGTAGGATGTATTCATAATTGTTTTGCTATCTGATCTCTTGGGAAAAAAACAGGTGATGACATTGAGTTGACACCTTCACCAGAGACTGAGGACACCAGCAGTAGCAACGTGAAGCATGACCAGGCTACTCTGTCTATGGCTGAGATTGCTTCCTGTAGCTATGAGGCCAGGTACTCTAAAAAATGTACCAATGTTTCACTGGATTCCAGAAAGAATACAACAGTAACTTCACTGTATGCAGTGTACAGTAGTATAAGAATACATGCCTATTACTGCATGTATGTAAAGATGAATGTGTCCTTACAGGCAGGCTGGTGTGAGGAACGGCATGTTTTTTGGTCAGGCCAAACAGCTATGTCCTGAGCTGCAGTCAGTCCCGTATGATTTCCATGCATATAAAGAGGTGGCACTGGCAATGTATGAAACTCTGGCCAGGTATAAAGTACAGTCTTAACTCATGACTCTGGCATTATCAACATACAGTTTTACAGTTCTCTGTAATACATGCTTACTCTGTTTTTGTAGTTATACTTATAACATTGAGGCTCTAAGTTGTGACGAGGCCTTATTGGAGGCAACATCCCTCCTGACAGAGCTGGGGGTCACTCCTGATGAGCTGGCCGCTGCCATCCGTGCTGACATCAAGGAGAGGACTGGCTGTTGTGCCTCCGTCGGCATGAGTGAGCAGGGTTTTTGAAACTAACGGATATTAAAACCCTCTCAGTGTTTGATTTGTTTTTAATTCTGTTAAAATTCTGATTAGGCATTAATAATATGATACTTCATGTTTCTCACCAGGTTCCAACATCCTCTTGGCTAGGATGGCAACCCGGAAAGCAAAACCAAATGGCCAGTGTTTTCTCAGACCCGAGGAAGTGGATGACTTTATCAGAGACCAGCCTGTCACTAGACTTCCTGGTAAATGCACTTTGGATATATGAAGTCCCTTTCTGTGCATATGGTCTCAGTTTATTAATCACAATCATGTGTGGCTGTTTGCTTTGTGTGAAGGAGTGGGACGCTCGATAAGCTGTAAGCTAGCCTCTCTTGCTGTGACTACCTGTGGAGACCTGCAGCAGCTGTCCATTGTACGCTTGCAAAAGGAGTTTGGCCCACGGACAGGACAAACTCTGTTCCGCTTCTGCAGAGGCCTGGATGACCGACCAGTGCGCAGTGAGAAGGAAAGGAAGTCTGTGTCTGCAGAGATGAACTACAACATCCGCTTTACAAAGGTGAGATCAGACCTGGAGTTAATTCACCTTTAAATTTCTGTCATTCTCTCTTGCTTGAACTCTTTCCCTAACTGTTCTTTTATTCTCTGCTCTGTATTAAATCGTTTTAGACGGAGGAAGCGGAAATATTTTTGACTAACCTGTCTATGGAAGTACAGAAGAGATTACATGGAGCAGGCCTTCGAGGTCGCCGAATTATCCTGAAAGTCATGATGCGAAAAGCAGGTGCTCCTGTGGAGCCTGCTAAATACGGAGGCCATGGCATTTGTGATAACCTGGCAAGGTGACCTAAAATTAACCTTCGACTCTTTATAAATATATATTATACATTCAGTTGTTATTTTTTTTCTGTTGTTCATTTGTTTTAGGGTGATATCCGAGTATTACTGCTCTTCCTCTGCAGGTCTGTGCTGCTACCTCATCCCACTGACTGCGGTCAGCTCATAGCAGCTGAGGTCATTAAGCTCTTCCGTGCCATGAAGCTTGCCGTTATAGACATGAGAGGAGTGGGACTGCAGGTGCACCTGTTGGAGAGCTCACACTCAGACACTGCCGTATCACGCTCTCGCACTATCAGAGACTTGTTCACAAATAAACGGCCCATGCTCAACCATAGCAAAGACGTTCAAAAAACAGGTCTGGGTGCTGTCTGAATGCACAGGGTGTATGTCATTAAAGCCTGACCTTGACTGATCAATAGACTCATTTCTCTTCCGTTTTATTTTCAGATGATACGTCTACAATGTCTTCCAATCAGAAGGAGATTTCCTCGCCTGCAACAACCTCTTGTACTTTTTCAGATTCGATGCCTGGGACAAGTAAAGGGGGGCCTTCTACCACACACCCACCCAGCCACTGTCGAACTGACCTCAATCTCAGCATAGAAGTGCCGTCTCCCTCTCAGGTTATAACGCCACATCCTGTTTGTAGCTCATTATGTTGATAACTGCTCAACAGTTCATCCACTTTCACAAGAACTCTCAGTGGTCTGTCTTGGTTTCTTCAGGTGGATCGCTCTGTGCTGGATGCTTTACCTCCAGATTTGCGAGAACAGGTGGAGCAAGCATGGAGCCACAAGCCGGTAGTAGATACCTCATTTCACCCAGCAACATCCCAGCAAACTGTTACTGTAGCATCCTCTGTGCTGCTTCACCTCCCTGACCAGCCTGGGCAAGCAAGCAGCACAGGCATCATACTGGAACTTCCTGACTTCTCTCAGGTATCTTTGAGCTGAATTTGTCAGAATTTCTTTCTGAAGTCAGATGTATATGGTGGAATAATATTGCATATATAATGTTGCGAATGTTCGGTGTAGAGTTTTTTTTTGTTTGTTTTTTTTTTTATATTTTTTTCAACAGGTGGATCCAGAAGTTTTTGCAGCACTACCCAGGGAATTACAGGAGGAGCTACGCTCTGCTTACAGGCGCAGAGAAAATACTCAGGCTCAAGGTATTGTGAGTTAGTATAGAGAGTGCATTATGTGACTTTAGCCAGTCATCCTACTCATTACCTACTACATTGTGTTAGTAGTGGAACAGAGGAACCCACTCCTCCACCTGAAGCAGACTGCAGTTGGCAGGACAAAACGACGCTACAAGAGGAAAAATGCCAGTCCTGTCAAGAAAGGCACTAGTCCCTTGAAAAGACTTATCCCAGGGAACAGTCCTGCAAAATCCAGTCCCTCCAAAACCATCCCACTCTTGCTGAAAGGCAAAGAAGCCCTCTCTAGTTTCAAGGTAGGTCTGCACTTGAAATACTGCATTTTCACTTTCTCACTTACATGGGGCAACACATGTGCACCGTGCGATTTCTGCGGGACCTAGAAAAGTTTGCAAAGGTGCTTAGCTCCCAACTGTAAGTTGTTCTCTGTTTTAATCCAGGCACTGTCCTGTGTTTTTGCAAGGTACATAATTAATATGTATTCCATGAATTCGAGTCATATGTGATTGGATAGTTGGAAAGGCATGTAACTTACGGCCATGTGCAAAGCGATTAAGTGAGTGGAATAACTGTTTTATTATATCCACATTCACTGGATTGTTAAACACATAATTCAATAATTTCATTCATTCATTTTTTAACCTGCTAAACCCTAATTTGGGTCGCAGGGAGGCTGGTGCCCATCTCAGCTGACTCTGGGTGAAGGCGGGGTACACCATGAACAGTTCGCGATGCCATTGCAGGGCCGACACACCTACAGCCATTCACACTCACACCTAGGGGTGATTTGGAACCACTAATCAGCCTACTGTGCATGTAGGGACTGTGGGAGGAAACAGGAGTACCCGGAGGAACCCACACAAGCACGGTGAGAACATACAAACTACACACAGCAATGCCCTGAGCCTGGGATTCTAAGCTGGGACCCTCTTGCTGTGAAGCGAATGTGCTAACCACTGCACCACCGTGCCACCAAAAACTTTAAATTATACAAAAATTTTTAATTATACAAGATCGTTTACTCTTAGCGGGCTACAGTCCTCATCGGCAAAATAAACCCAAACAAACTGGTAAACTGACAGCAACAGCAGACTACAACAGTTCTTGAATACTCAATTTAGGGTATTTTTTTTTTTTTCTCGGTCAAAAATTCAGTAATTAGGTCTCGTGTCAAACAGATGTGTTTTTGTGTTGCTAGCGCATATTTTTAATACATTTTCTCTGTAGCTTAGTGTTGAAGGAGTTTCCTTCGGCATAAAAATGTCCTCGGTACACAGCTTTTTTTTCTCAGCAGCCTTCACTGAACAGGTGTTTGTCTGTCTCTGAGGAAGATCATGCATCAGAAAAACGAATGATGAAAAGTGTTAGTAAAATTATTGATATTATTAATTAATATATGTATGTGTGTGTGTGTGTATATATATTTTATTTTATTTATATATATATTTTTTAAATACACATTTGAACCATGACAGACTTGGTTAGGTGAGCTTTGTGTGCTCTGAGCTGAATCAGTGGTAGGCTAAAAGCTAACCCTAGCCAGCTGGCTCTTCTGTTCATGCTGGAGTTTTCCACAAAAAGCAACAAAATTTGGAATGAAACTTTTTTTACCCCCAACCAATGCGACCCCTGTTTCTTATTGCCAGTGATGCATTAAGCGTAAATGCTGGCCAAAGTTCCATTGTAGTGCAGGTAATTAAGGTTAACAACAGGTTAGCATGTTAAAGGTAAAGACAACACTTGTTAAAGGTTAATTCTATTCAAATCAGATTACTGTCTTTCTGTTTGCAAAATTTTTGGCAGATGACCTCTGTTTAAACAATTTTGTGGACAGTTATTTGAAAACTGAATCTCATATTGATGTCATCGAGGCCCAAGTTAACATGTACAAGTACAGGAGTTTGGTACATTTACATTGTTTATTGACAGAATTGTGTTGGAGGTGTTAAAAGATTTAGATTAAAATCATTACATGTGCAGTGGGAAACTCGTCATATAGTAAAACCATACGCCTCCTTTTAACTTGGGCTAGATGACATCATTCTACAACTGAGTTTTTAACAAAATCACTCAGAGAATTGTTAAAATAGAAGCTTTCGGTCTATGATTTTGCACAGAGACAGATTTTAATATTAAGTTTAGATTTTTAACAAGTGTTGTCTTTGCCTTTAACCCTAGCTGCATGGCTGTTCTAGTAATTCTAGACTTATTGCATGAAAGGCTATAAACTATTTGATGTTAGGAACATACTTTTAGTTTTTATGCTTTTGTTTTGTTTGTCTATCTATCTATCTATCTGAAAGTGATTTTATGGGCCAGTTTGAAGCCCTACAGGCCTCAGGGAAGAACTCCCTTCTAACCTAACCTACCATGTTACACAAGAAAAAAGTCTGATAATGATGCCACTTTGCTGTAAGGAACTGTTACAAACCGTCATTGTCTATCATTTTGATTCAAGCATTATCTGCTTGGACTAATGATTTTTAGTTCGGAGATCGTGCACCAATCAAATTGCGCCATTCCCATGTAGTATGTACCAAATGTATTTATTTCACATTTCACCTGTTTTCATGATTTTAATTTGAATTAGGTTGAGAATGGACCGCCTTCATCCTCTCTGAGCCACGAAGTTCCTGAAGTGCTGTCCATATGCACTCCTTGGCCTGTTCCAACCCTAGCTGGAGCTTTTGAACTCAGCGATGTCCGAGCCCTGTTGCGGGAGTGGGTTACTACTATTTCAGGTAAAACAGTGAATCATGCGTTACAATTTCCTGGTTCTAAACATGCATTTGTTCCAGTTTTGGCCAGATAATCAGACCAGTCTTATTTTAATCTTCTAATAAACTGAGTAGTTAAGATGTGAGATTGTTGATTATACAGATGATTTCACCCTGTAGAGCCTATGGAAGAGGACATTCTGCAAGTGGTGAAGTATTGCACAGAGCTAGTCGAAAACAAAGACCTGGAGAAACTTGACCTGGTCATTAAATACATGAAGAGGTAAAACTCATTATCTCTGCATTTTGATGAACTACTGCTTTTGTGTTTCCTGTCCCTGATATTGAGGGTGGTTCAGTTTGGATCTTCTCTTCATTTTTTTGCTTCTTGTCAGGCTGATGCAGCAGTCAGTGGAGTCTGTGTGGAGCATGGCCTTCGATTTTATACTGGACAATGTGCAGGTGGTGGTACAACAGACCTATGGCAGCACCCTGAAAATCACATAGAAGCATTCGTGAAGTATGTTCCTGCTTCTGACACTGTGACAGCTCCAACCTGCCCTCTCACCAGGAGATTAATGAGGCAAGATTCAACACTGGTGGCTGGTTCTATATATCTCCCTGTTGCTGTTGTATGACTGCACTCTTCCTTTGGATGAAGCCTTTCTCCAAGGACATGAAGAAATCGTGTAGCTGGGGTTAAACCACTACATTTTCAGCAGCAATTTGTATTGTTACAACACCAGATTATTTTTGTAGCACCAAGACACATGGTTGTATGACGAGGACATTACAGTATATCTGCAATAGTTTGCGATGTTTGAGTACAGAAGAACACCAAATCTTTTAGCACGGTCGTAATACGATCTTCAAAAACTATCCTGATGTCAACATGCCATTTCTGAGGAACTGTGTGAATGTTTTACCTTGGCTGCTCAGATCTATTTCATGAGTGCTATACTAACACCAGAAGTATATGGCAAACATGGTAGCAAAGTAAGGGGTGACTGAGGATTCTTACTCTAAAATAGGTCAAGCCTAAGGTTTGACTAAAATACTAGCATTTTGTAACTCTCAAGTGCCAGATTTTTTGTAAGTGGGTTATGTAGATAACTACATGTATGTAGATGACAATATTTCTAAATATTCTTTTATTTGTGTGTGTATATAATGTTTACAACATTGTCTTGTGTACGAGAGAGAAATGAAGAGTAATATAATTGTGATTAATCATTTGCCAAAGTCCTTTTCAGATTTTCAGACCATTTGATCATGTATCTGTATAATAAGCCCATAGACCAGCATGGAGTTTTGGGTAGCCTATAAAAGCTTTCATCTCCAGGACACTTTGTAATTATGCAGATTTGGATGTGTGTTTTTAAAAAAGAATTGTTGTCACAAAATTACCTGATGAGAGTTAATAATCTGCTCATAGTGCACCTGTTGTGTTATTTTATTCCGCCATGATTACATAAAAGGGAAGGCCTGGAAATCTATTTGGTCAGCAAAATCTGTCTCAAATGACTGACCTGTGCCTGAAGACCTGAAGCTGTGACACCATTTGTATGTTTTTTTTATTTGTTAATAAATTTGGATATTTGCTCTTATTAATTCACGCACATTTGTTTATTTGACACTTGATGATCCATTAATAACTTTCAAACTATAAGTCCCCGAGATGTGCACAAGACTGGGTTCTCTGCTGAAACCATTACTCTGCAGGTTTTCTCAAATCTTTCAGGCCAGAGAAACTCCCAATGTGAAATACATTCTGCATATACAGGACACATTTATTTCAACAATATAAAAGTGCACATTACTGAATTTTTTTTTCTTTATTAGAGCTATAAAGCTTTCCAGCTCTGGAATTTTCTAAAAATAGATTAATTCTATTCAAATGATCAGATGAACTGGCTAATAAGCAGTAAATAAGAGTTATGTATGATTTCCACCATCAAAAAAACAGTCAAATTCAGAACTACCCTTATACAGAATGTCACTTGGCCCACAGCTTTTCCCCAAGTCATTTAAAGATGATGTGACAGATCACATCCCTTAAACAGATGTTGATTTAACATGCAATAATCAGTGTTTAATAGAATTTCAATGTGTACAGATTATTGTTATGTACAATTAAATCATTATTTCTATATAAATTCCCTCTATATACTGTAATTGTACATAATATGTACAGATTATTGATGTGTACAGCTACAGTACATACAGGGAATTTATATAGAATTAATGATTTAATTCTAACACACACAGAGAAGTTGGGACTTGTATCCACCACACAAGTGCTGACAGTGACTATCAGTTACTATTTTCAATACATTTCCTGTTTAGCACAGTATTGATGGCACTCACGCAGACATGACAGAAAAATGCCCTCAGTGCACGCACCCCCCCCCAACACACACACACACTGCACTCACAGTGCTTTAAGATGGTTTGATATTTTTTTCCCCAATAGTGCCTATCTATTTATTTGTTTGTTTGTCTAAAGTAATCTGTTTGAGCTTACATTTAGCATTTTAACGTTTAGTGTGAATTGAGAGCTGCTTTATGTACAGCGTTACATTATGGAAGTGCTTTTTCCCTTTTTCTCAATTGGCTTGTAGGAAGACAAGTAATGTTGATAACTGTAGTTTTATAATTAAGCAAAAGATTATTTACCATTTTTTAAATTATATATTAGTATTATTTTATTTGTTTTAAATGCACTTTAGTTATGATTCATATGACTACAGCACATACCTGTAATAATGCTTTCAGGTTTAATGCAACCTCTTAACATTCTCTCTCTCTCTCTCTCTCTCTCTCTCAGAAGTCTTCAGGATGTAGGTGCAGGTAGGTAGCCAGATGTGAAAATAAGCTTGAACAGAAGTAAATGTTGTTCAAACTTATGGAAATTCTGTGTTAGAATACTGTGGAAGTACCATTAGAATAGTCATGCTGTTGCCTTTAAACATTACCAGCAAACCACAGGCCGCTTCAGCTTACACCATCTGTTAAGTGCTTGGGTGTCTATGTCTGCTTCATATGCTGACAGTGACCATTGAACTGCCAGGGTTTTAAATAACAAAAAATAAATATGATTTATTAGTATTTTTCAGTGGGCTAGACCTGTTTTCTCCACATACATGGGGCGGCCTTACTGCCGGCTGAGGGCTCAGAGCAGGATGTGGATTACCTGATTACTGCTGTTAGTGTGTTAGAAAGGGCAAGCCTTTCCTATTACCAAGGTTGTGCCATAATAATTATTATTGTTATTATTGTTATTATTATTGTTATTGTTATTATTGTTATTATTATTATTGTTATTAGTGTTATTATTGTTATTGTTATTGTTATTGTTGTTATTATTATTATTGTTATTATTATTATTATTATTCTTGTTGTTGTTATTGTTATTATTATTGTTGTTGTTGTTGTTATTATTGTTATTGTTATGATGATGATGATGGACGTGTTTGACTTGTCTTATTTAACGAGCTGCCAAAATCTCCACATCATGTGCCATGTGACAGGAAATCTAGCTCCCCTTGGCAAGTATCTCGCGCGAGGCATTATGGGATTTGTCGATCCCTCTGCGTCACTGTGCCGCCATCACCCGAGCCGCGCGCGCCGAACACCGGTAAGTTAGTTAACGGACTCTGGTAAGGATTCCTGTATTTTGTGTGATATAATTATTCAGGGTATTATGTTCTCCTGAGCTGTACACCAACATTTCTTGTAATGGAGAGGTGTTGTTGTTTACCCGGCTTTTATTGCATGCCGAGTGATGTTTAAGCCGGTTAGCGAGCTAGCTTGTCATCAACAGCCGCCGCTGCCAATAAAACACTTCACGGACAGCTGAAGTACCTCACTGTAATATCAACAAACTGATTATTTGTCCACACCGTATAGTTTTAGTCGCTGAAAGACTCGTTTTGCTTTCAAATGTGGTAAATACGGGTTAGCTGGACTGACTATAACCATAGCAACAGCTGCGCAGCTTAAGGTCCTCGCGCTGCTCATTGTTCGGGATAGATGGGTGGATCCGCCAGGCAACATTGCTGTCACTCCCCAAAAAGAAAAACGGATCAGTGTAACGTTATAACTTAAAGTTTGTTGTTATTACAAGATATTTTAAGATTTCCTCATTGTGTATTGTAGGCTGGTTTCCTAGGAGACGTACAGAGACAGACAGAGTGAGACTCCAGGGGTTAAAGATAATATTAGTAGCTCGGAGAACTAAACCTGGTCTCATGCTGAGAGAGAGAGAGAGAGAGAGAGCGAGCGAGCAAGCACATGTGGAAATTGCTCGAAAAGCTTTTATAAAGATATCAGCATTTAGTTTTATAGGTTGAGTAGTATGGATGAACGATTATTTGTATTAATGATGATTTGTCTTAAATTAATTTTGATTGGTGAAAATTGAATTGTTAAATAATGATGATTTGTATTAAATTGTAGTTGAAATGTTAAATGATGATGATTTATGCATACAAAACCTGAGGGCTGCCCAAAAGTCCGCCCAAGGCCTGCCACGTAATGTCAACACCACCTGATGTAAACAATCGCTGGTCTTCTCTTGAGCCAAGAAATAATGGTGGCAAACATTAACACTGGAAGCCAATGGTATAAATGCTCGGCCTTGAGTGGATTCTGGTGTCTTCGAATTCCCATTCGGAGATCACACCTGCTGCGCTGAACTGCTATTGTTTTCACTCTGACTGAATAACATGTTCCTAAACTTTTGAACTGCTAAACAATTTGCTGTTTTGTCTACTTTGAATAAAACTGCTCTTTGAGTTTGAATCTACGTCACTTGGTGAATTGACCTGTGTTCGCCACGACAGTAGTAATAAACCCCTGGTCGTGTACAGTTTAGATTAACATGTGGTCCCCTATTTTTACACAGAAACAAACAAACAAATAAATAACTCTGACCTGCAACCTCTCTCTCTCTCTTTCTTTCTCTCTCTCTCTCTCTCTCTGTATTGTGCTACTATAGGTCACATATAAAATGCTGAGCAAGATCAGCTGATCTTGAGTTTGGAATAAGGTGGAGAAAAAAAAATTGGTGGTGGCTTCAGTCACAAAGTTGTGTTTTTAGAAGCAGCAATGTCTAAAGCAACATTTAAATTCACTTGGTGAATAGAGTTGACTACTGGGGTCCAAAGTGTGTAAAGACCAAAAGGCTAATTTTTGCACTATATAAGTTTAAATAAAACACAAAACAGCAGCTGTTCTTTAGGTGACTGAGAATGACAATGCTGGATGTGAACAGTGTATCAGCAATTACTGTCCATACACAAAGAGTTGCTGTTACAGGGCTATGAGTCATAAACCCCCATTTAAATGATGAACAGAGTTCTGCTGCTGGGCTACAGGCATGCGAGGGGGAAATAGCTGGTTTTTACACACACAGTCAGATGAGTCATCATAATCTTAACAAGTCATCAAGTGCTTTTATGGTGTATAGCAGTGAGCCAAAAGCTTTTCATTTAATTTGTTATCTGTCTGCATGTGAAGCATCTGGGGTGATGGCTTTTAGTATTTGAATCATTGTTCATAACAAAATACCTCAGTGGGTCAGAAAATAAGGTAAATCTCACTGGCACTAACACGAGTGCTGAGTATTGTTACATCACTATGTCGTGTAAACGTTTCATGTGTCACTTTACACAGAAAGAAGAAATGGCCAATCAGTCAATGGACATTGTAGCAAAGGCGCTGGAGCAGCAAATGCTGCACTCCGCACGGATTGTTGAGGAGCAGATTGATGCTGAGCTGGAGAAGCTAGAGCACATGGATGAGGATGAACTTGAGTGTCTCAAGCAAAGGAGGCTGGAGGCTCTTAAGAAAGCCCAGAAACAAAAGCAGGTGAGCACCCAAAGATAAAGAAGCATCATATGTGTTGTAAGGTAGTTTATATTGTTTTATTCCCTGGGGCAAATATTTTGCCAAGTGTCATTCAACGTTAGGACCCATTTTGTGTTGAGCACAGCATCCTGATAGTCTGTCTGTTATCACTGGGACACTATTAAAGCGGTCTACAATACTGTATCATTTAATTAGTTAAGCAAACCCTGTTCTGTTTTAAATTATTTGCAATTTGTCATTTTCTCCATCCATCTTTGCATTCAACCATCCATTTAATATTATCTATTGCGGGTCACAGATAAGCTGGGGCCAATCCCCGCAGATATTTGGCAAGAAGCGAGATACATCCCGGTCTAGGGTTGTGTGTCTCCGTCAATGAGGTGATGTGATACACATCTCAATGCATTGCTAACAATCAGATGCATACTGCTGCTGGCAGTGTAGATAAGAGAACAGTGGAGGGTTCAATCTAAATATAAAATTTAGTTACATTTCAAAATACTAACAGCACCAGCTCTCTACTTAATTTTAACTTGGAATAAATCCAATTTGAATAATTTATTATTTTTATATATTTATTTTTTTACTGTATTAAGTCCTCGAGTGAAATTTTGACTTCTGCATTTAACCCATCCAAAGTGAGCACACTTCCACTTGGAGCAGTGGGCTGCTACTCATAGCTGCGCACAGAGAGCAGTTGGGTGTTAGGTGCCTTGCTCAAGAGCACTTCAGCCATAAATGTGGAGGAAGGGAAGGTGCAGCTTACTCCCCCCGCTGCCACACATTTTTTTCTGCTTGTTTGCGAACCAGCGTCCTTTTGGTCCCAAACCCGCTGCTATAACCGTAAGGCCACAGCTGCCCCTGTGCAAATCATGCAAAAAATTGTAAACAATGCATCCAGATTTCCACCCCAAATTATATCTTATTCACGTTTTTGAAGTGAGGGCACTTGCATCATGACTTCATGGATCAATACACCAGTGCAAGTCGATAAATCATTCAATAATTGCTTAA
>JAQMYF010000012.1:40377568-40393400 GCA_030014195.1 Neosilurus mollespiculum | reverse complement strand
TGCTGGAGTGGAGACTGGGCTGTTCAGACATCATCAACTACAGGTAGGTGAAACATTTTCTAAATACATCTGTGTATATGTTAGAAAATATTGTGTCTGGTGTCTCACAATTTTATTTCCTTCCCTTTAGTGGAAATCGCTTTGAGCCACCTACGCTTGGCCAGAAACCAGAGACAAAGTTCACCAAGGGGGAGAAAAAGACGATCAGAGGGAATGGTTATGACCCGGACTCCGAATCTGATGATGATTAGAAAATATTCTCCTCAGGCCTTCCTACAGTCTTTGTGCAACTAAAGCTTTTGTTCCTCTGTCTTCTTTTTATATCTCAGATTTTATTTCCTTTTTTTTTTTTTTTTTGTCTGGGTGTATTAGATGCGTCAACCTATATTTCAAGAACACTGGGCCAGACTTGTGTGGGGCTATTTTACTGTGGAGGCATCAAACATACTCAGTGGATTACATTTACACCATAAATAACACATTTGCATAATGGACTTAGTTGTTAAAAAAATAAATACATAAAAAAATAAAATATATACAGATCAGAACTCATGACAGATGTTTAAATAAGTGAAGCTGATGTTGCCTGTATTCTGGCAATGGCAATGCTTGAGTATTTCAAAGTGGCTTTATTATTGTTAGATGATCTTTTTAAAAGTGGTACAAATATTAACATATTTGCCCTAAACTAGAGATCAACTCAGGGGATTCATCCTGAACATCACACAAGGACACTATTATTACTGTCAGTACTACTGTTTAATGAACGTAAATACAAATTCAACTGTTTGATTTTCTTTAAAATTTATAGCACTAAATTAATACTTACGAAATGTGTGCAGCAAATGTAAATGCAAATCAAAAAATTCAACAGAGGACCTTTTTTTAATTTTGTAATTTAATTTAATATTGGGTCCCAGAGCCACTGACACAGTATATAGATTTATTACTCTTTCACCATTACGGAACCAAATGAAAATATTTTACATGAAGAAACATCTGGAAGGAAACAAAACCCATGACAGTCTTTTAATCTTTAATGAACAGCAAATCTAGACAAACATGTACATGAGATGAATTATGACTCCCTGGTTTTCTGTCCTGCTGACATTTGAAGATGTTTTATAACCAGCTCCCCTTTACTGTTAAGATATGAACCTGCCATCTCTTGTTCTGAAGGTAGTCCATTGGGAAGCTTCAAAGGTTGGATCCTACATAATATTAAAGTAAAAATAAAGTCAGTAGTGGATCAGTGATGTTTCCATATCCATCTGCAGCTTTGTCACTTCTTTCAACGTCTTTTAAAAAAAATCTATGTAATTCTGGTTCATAATGTCAACAATGTGCTACAACCAGCTGTGTGCTCTGTTTCCATTCCTACTCCAAAATGGCTGATTCAACTGATTACTTCTAAAGCTGTTCTTGAGAATGTTGCTGCAGCACAAAAAATTAAACATTCCTATTCTCTTGTTCACTGGAACCAGACAACTTTTATAGCATTTTTAGAAACTTGACTTTGTAAGTTACACATGACTGCATTTTGTTCCCCTTTCCACCACCAGGCAGGTCATGCCACACTTATCTACCTGTCCAGCTAAATTTGGTTATGAGCTGACATGTCTGGAAGAACCTGCTTCAGTTAGTTACAAGTAGTATTCTTAGTGTAGTGGCTGCCAAAGTTTCATACTCTTTTCAAATCTCCTTTTTCTAATGTTTTTTTTTAAAGGGTAATTTAATATTTCAAATTAGCTTTATTTGCCCATAGTCCTGTTTAATTATTGCAAATAAGCTTTTTTTTTTTTTTACATTACATTCTCCATGAAACCCACCATCTCCTAATTACTTCAAAGCCAAAATGGTTTCCTACATAAAGCACATGACAGAGATGAACACCTTTCCTTGTGATCGTAGTGTAAAATGATATTTGAGAATGAATCCAATGTCCATTAGGACGGTTTGTACTTTGTGCAACCAGTGATTAAGTAAAAGTTTGCTCTTCATTTAAATAAACTTATCTTTTACATTTTCTGTTCGAAGCTTTAAAACTAAATCATGTCATGTGCAACTTAAGGGAGAGAAATATGGCTTAAACTGCTTTTTTTGTCATCATAAAATTTTGTCCAATTAAAATAAATAAATCAGGTCACTTTAAAGCCGAGAGGGTCATCTATATATGCACATAACTCAAAAATCAGTTTGTGTACTAAGACTCAATTTGTGGTGATGGGTCACACTTGATCAGGACATGGGATTTTTTTAATTATTTTTTTTGCCAAGCCATTTTTATATGGTGGAGAAATAAAAAGCTGTGTGTAATGCTAGACATCTTATACAGGCAATGCTACTTTAAACCCTTCAATTAGAAGTTAGGTAATGCATTAAACTAAGAAAACAACTCACCTAACCAGGTGCTTAATGATTTTCAGTTGGTTATTTACTGAGGGTGTGTTCTTATGTACCCGGGGCTCATGTGACTGCCGAATTGGAAAAAGAAAATTAATAAATATAAGAAGCATGTCATTAAATCATTCACAGCTCTCATATCAAAGCTAAAAATCTGAACTAAACTTGTACACCATGTTTGCACATACTACTGAAAAGGGTACAAATATATGCACTAAAATTAATTCGGGATAAATGCCAATCTGTTCAGGAACAAAATCACAAGTAATTTAACAGTGTTTTGTTTATAGCATGTTTTTTAAGTTATGGTTAAAAAATGTCCAAACCTATCTGAACAAATGAAACTATGTAGCAGAACTACAGCTCACCTTTAGTAATCCTAAACTCTTCACCACCTTTTTCTCCCAGTACGGTCGTCTCTTTGTGCTCTTGACCCGGGTAACTACATGAAGTTTATGTGGTTGCTCTGGATCACCACCGTAGATTTCATTTTCCTTAGAACGTTCTTCAAATACCTGGATTGTAATCAAAAAGCAACAATCATTTTATTAACTTATTTATTCGCCGAACGGCTTAATCCTACTAGGGTCATGGAGAGGCTGATGCCTGTCTCAGCTGACACTGAACAAAGGCGGGGTACACCCTGAACAGCTCTCCAGACCATCTCAGGCTCAACACACATGTAACCGTTCACACTCCCACCGAGGGTCAATTTGGAAGTCAATTCTCCTGATGTGCATGTATTCGGATTGTGGCAGGAAACTGGAGGAAACCCATTCAAGCACGGGGAGTTCATGCAGACTCCACAGACCAACGCCCGAGCCAGGGAATTGAACCCAGGACTTTCTTGCCATGAGGCGGACGTGCTAACCACTACACCACTGTGCCGCCTCTGTCTTGTTATTCAGAACTTTGCAAATGAAGCATTTGGAAAATTATTTCAGCGGTTTACTCTATAATTCACGGCAGCTCAAATAATTCGACCTCAGCCTGCGTATCCTTTGCGTACACTGTGTTTTTGCGGCACGATCATGATTCCCCTTGCCTGATGGTGGATGTGATCAGGCTGAAGCTTCTGGTGCGTATCTCTGTACGTCTTTCTGAACTACACTGCAAGACAGCTGCAGGAATGAGTAGGTGTGCATGTGTTCATGAGAATATTTCCCCCAATACAGGTGTGAATAAATACAACTGAAACACACAGTGCTTAACACATGATCAGTGTTTCAATGAGTTTTTGTTTCTTTTTATATGTAATTAAACAAAACAAAACATGTGAAATGTACATACCTGTGAAGGAATTCGAGATCTTGTAAATTTGCTCCGACAAACCATGTACACTGGCAGTGATGCAACTTCTGATAAACTCTACAATAACAAGGTGACACCGCTCACTTATTATCTCCAAATAAAAAACAACATCAAGCTGAGAAAACACGACTGCATCTGTACCTTTGTCAAAGCAGTGACACACATAAGGACTCGACTCAATCCTGCCATGGTCTCTTGTGTTTGGATGATGGAGGCTCACATGTATATCAAGGTTATTCGTGTTCTTCTAACACGTGTCGTGCTAATTCAGAATAAATAAATATTAAAAAGTTCACCCCACACTAATCTACCGTTTCATTAACTTCACACACACACAAACACGGTCTCGAACATTAACAATCATTATGCAAACGGTAAAATTTCAAGTGAAAAACTCAACAAACATAACAAAACCGGAACCGGAAATTGGTCCCTCCGCATAAGATGTACTAGGAATAATGTACTGACTGTTAAGGTTCCTATGCGTTGATAGATATTATAGCTCTTAAAGTATACTTTATGCATATAATAGGTATGAAAAATACTTGGCATTAGATGTGGTAGAGTACATGAAATTGTAAGATCGATACGCAGTTATTTTTCTTAACTTCAAACACCCATTCAGCCAACAGAAAAATAGGTATTATTTATTTATATATTTAATAATTAAACAGCACCATTTACATATTAATGCATGCACTCACTCACTCATTTGCTTAATCCTACTGTTGGGGTCACGGGGAGGCTGGTGCCTATGGTAGCCGACACTGAGCAAACAGCTTGCCAGACCATCGCAGGGCAACACACGCACACGCACACACACACACACACACACAACCATTTACACTCACATCCCCACCTAAGGGCAATTTCTTTTTTTACAGCCAATTTTTTTGAACAGCCAATTAGATTAAAATGAATGTCTTTGGACTGTGGGAGGAAACACGGACAAGCATGGGGAAAACATACAAACTGCAAACAGAAACACCTGAGCCTGGTACTCAAACCCAGGCCCCTGTCAAGGGACCAAAAGGTCGCTGGTGGGAAGAGTGAGCAGCATCTTTCCTTCCTCCATCTTCATGGCTGAAGTGACCTTGAACAAGGCACCTAACTCCTAACTGCTCTCCGGGCGCTGCAATGGTGTGTCAGCCCAGTGCTCTGAATGTGTGTGTGCTCACTGTTTATGCATGTGTGTGTGTGCAGATGCAGAGACAAATTTCCTTTGCAGGATTAATATAGTATATTTAAAAAAATAAAATCTAGATTAGATAAACTGAAAATGTCTTGCCTGCTGTAGCCACACCGTCCTGTAGGTGGCGGTAATTCACCATAACGACGGCTGTTATCCGCCTCAATTCAAAGAAGAAGATCAACAAAACATGAACGTCAGGAAGTGCTTAGTTTGGGCGTTTTAACTACACCTCTTGATTTTAAACAGATACAGCGTCTCTGAGATGTATAATGCGACCTGACATGTTGTTGTTGTTGTGTTATTTACCTGGTTAGTAGGATCAGTGTGATTGTTACCTGTGGAACTCAAGTCTTGTAATAATATCTGCCCAGGATAGAGAGTCATGGCACAGAGCTGCCTCCCTGGTATAGAAACCTCCGCCGTGTCTGTACTGAAGAGAGCTGTGGAGCTTGATCAGGGTTCACGCTTTCAGGAATCTCTTGTGTGTTACCAGGAGGGCATTCAGCTTCTTCTAGACGTGCTGAAAGGTAAATAACCTTGACATTTCCTGTCACATGATTATCTGAAAACTTAGTGGCATTCTTGGACTTAAATGTGTGTCATACTTACACAGTCAAGTGAAGTTCACTTCTAGCCAGTTAATGTTTTAAAGAAATCAGCATTTTTAAAATCTGTTCATATTAAAATACAGGCATATTTATTTTGCAACGGTAATAGCAGTTTATTGGTTTCAGTTGAACTTAATGTCATTCATTCCTTTTCTCAACCGCCTAATCCTAATTAGGGTCATCACTCAATGAGGCCCATCTCAGCCGACTCTGGGCGAGGGCAGATTTCACCCTGGACAGCTCGCCAGGCCATCGCAGGGCAGAAACAAGCTGACGGCTATGCGGCCTACTCTTTACGAAAGTCAGCAATCGGTCTTTTACATGCCTCTCACCTCGGCCTTTGATAACCCAGTTAGCTGTACTGGGGGGACAGCAGTGACATCACGCTGATAGTGGGCCTTGAACCCCCGACCTTCGGATCAGTAATCCAGCGCTCTACCAACAGGCCACCACAGCCCCTTGAACTTCTAATATCTATAGAATCTAATAAATAAAATTGAAAAAAAAAAAATGAGAGTGAAATCCGTTTTTATCATCATATCCTTCTGTTACTCTGTTACTGGTGCGGCTGGTTATTTACCCAACCTAATCTGTACAAAAAGCCCAGGCAACTTTAAAAAAAAAACAACACCGACCAAAAAAAAAAAATCATTAGAAAGTGTAAATTAAATTTGGAAAACTGTCATTCTTCTTCTTCTTTTTTTCACTTTTGCTGAGGGTTTTGAGACCATCAATATCACTAAAAACTCTAATTTGCTGTCCTAACCTGCCTTTTTCCAGCAATAAAGGATGAATCCAAAAAAGTCCATTACAGAGAAAAGATCAAGGGTTACATGGATCGAGCTGAGCAGATAAAAGTGCACATAAACAAAGTGAAAGAAGGTAAAATAATGATGCGTGCTTGGGGAATATTTTAGGGATATTTCTTGGTTACTTGCTACTTATAAGATTTTCTTTGCTTATTCTTTTGCATTAGAAGGGAAATACCATGAGCAAATAAAAATATCTGACAGTGCCACAGGTTTCAGCTATGAGACCCTTTTCAAGCCATACATTAGAGAAGGACTTACTGAAGTCTGGGTTGAGGACCCTTATATCCGCCATGTGCACCAGGTGACAATGACAAAGTTTAAATCTCTGATGCACAATATTTATTTTCTGTTAAGAACATTAAATCATAAAGTATTCTATGTTTTTACCCTGCAGCTGTATAACTTTCTGCGTTTTTGTGAAATGCTGATGAAGGCTAAATGTAATGTTAAGAAGATTAATCTCCTGACCTCACAAGATGAAGTGAGTCTTGCCTTGTTTGTGTATCAGTATGAGATTTGTACAGTACTAAGTATTATGGGAGCTGTTATAAAATACATCGTTATTTGTGCAGGATAGCGCCTCCCAACAAGAGAGTGCCTTGGCAGAAATCTGCCAGTCTTTGCAGAGTCAGGATGTTTGTCTGGACATTAAATACTCCTCCACTATTCATGACCGGGAAATCAGGTAATACTGACGACATAAAAGACTGTGTTATGGCTTTCCCCTAGTGAAGCATGCTTTAAAATGCCCAAGCAATGACTGAAAGAATAGCAGTAAGTAAATAATCAACAATTAAACATTCTGTTTTTTGCAAAATATGTTTTGTATAATGAAATGAAATTATGAATCAATGGTTCATTTGCTCAGGTTCGATAATGGTTGGATTATCAAGATCGGCAGAGGGCTTGATTATTTCAAGAAACCCAAGGTAATACCCAAATTAAACTGCACACTTTTATAACACTTTTGGTTATATAATTTGAAAGGTTCATGCAACTGTGTGCGTGTGTTTTATTTAAGGGTCGTTTCTCCATTGGCTACTGTGATTATGACCTGAGAGAATGTCATGAAACTACAGTGGACGTCTTCCACACAAAGCACACCAAAACAACATGACCAAAAAAGCATTTGGTGTATTTAAATGATTCTAATTTTTAATATTGGGATAGTGGGCTTCTACCTGTTCTTTGTTTTTAACTCTAACAGGGTGTACTGTTTACAAATTAAGTTGAGAGCTGAGCACTAAGTGCCTATTATATTAACGTGGATGTTGCTTTCCATCACACTGTAATGCATGGGTTCTCACCTTTCTGTTCAGTGTCTCCAAGTTCAAAATATAAACAATTGCAGACTATTGCACTGTGCCGTTTCTGGCCGTAAGCTATGACCATGCTGTCTAAATAAGCAGACAAAATGGAGGACATAATCTACCCACGGTGTGTGTGTGTTTGTTAGCAGGATTACTCAAAAAGTGTTTTTATTTAATTTCTACCATAAGGAGTTTTTGGAGATGATCCAGATCAAATTTAGGATACAGGAATTTTGAAAGGATTCTTTGACATTATGGACAGTTAGGACAGTTTTTGACATTTTGGTTCATATAGGGGTTGCTGGCTTGGTGGGGAAGTAACTCTTGTTTATGGTTTAAACAGGTAAGGTAAGTCTGTTATTCTTTTACACCCGAGCCTAGATGCTTATCTCCAGTTTCTGTAGCGTGAGGCGACTAGGAGTTCAACTCCTCCTGGATGGGACACTAGTTCATCGCAGGTTACCTTCCCGGTATTTTTACTGGTACCCATTTATACTGCTGGGTGGACAGAGGCACACTTGTGGTTAAGACCTAGCACGGTGGGGGTCTAACAGGGATTCGAACCCATGATCTCTCGATCGTGAGCCCGGCACCCTACCCGCTGCGCCACCGACGCCATGGTTTAAACAGTATCACTAGTAATTAATGTCTCGTATATAGGCCAGATTACATCTATTATCATGATTAGTGTGATGGATGTGACTGTACCGTGCTGTAATGTGCAAATGACTTCAGAATAAAGTTTAATGAAATGTTGATAACTAATCAGACTATTCCTCACGTTTTTATAAAATATTATTATTATTATTATTATTATAGTAATAATAATAGTAATTTGAATTGTTGTATGTGTGTTTGCCCTGCAGTGGTATGGTAAGCTGTTCAGGGTGTACCCTACCTTTGCCCAGGGTCAGCTGAGATGGGCTCCAGCTTCCCCGTGACCCTAATTACGATTAAGCAGTTTAGAAAATGAATGAATGATAATAAATACATTATAAATCAAGTTATATGACCTATATTATAAATAAATCAGCTGAAATGGTGTCCACAGCATAGAAGATCACACAAGATTGAGAACCCATGCAGTAATGTCAGCTAATTCTGTATTTGTACAATTTCAAACTGATTGTCATCACGAAAGACTTGAAAGGCACATTCCGTGCACACAAATGCATATATAGGTTATATGCCTTATGTACAGTGAGCCAGTTTGATTACTTTTTTTTAAATTTGTAATAAAATACTAAAGATGTGTGCAGTGTTTTATTTGTAAAATATGAGCTCCCAGAACACAGAGGGAGAGGTGATCCAGCAAGTGCACTGAGACAGAAAATGTCTTCGAACATGCACATAACTGGTCGAAGAGCTTCACGTGATAATAGTGTAGCAGGGGTATGATAACTGGCTCAAGGAGGGACTGCAACAGTGTCCTATGTGTTGAGCTTCACAACATGCCTCTCACCTTAACAAGCACTGGGCCTTCCAAGAACACATTATTCCCTTTAAAAAGAATATAATAACACAAATACGGTGGGAAACGGCTTCTTCCCAGTGCCTATCAGGCTGCTCTGTTTTGATAGTCCGGAGTCACTTGTAAATGTGATTTACAAATCACACACAAACTCACAACTATAAAGACACTCAGATGACACCTCTTTTGCTTTCAGCATCTTTTTCTGCCTTATCACATTTATTATACACTTTTCCAAGAAGTGACATTGAATTGGTTCCTCCATGTTCATGACGCAGGGCCAAGTGTGTCCAGATCCATGATGACCATTTGATGTACACACCATATCAGTCACGCATAACTGCTGTGTTTGATATTTGTTAGTAAAAGAAAAGAGCTGAAGTGGTGCCTGAACAACACAAATTCTGAACATAGGCACCCGAGTTGAAGTTTTTGTTCCAGGGCACGTTTTTCCTCCGCACAGCGCCGTCGCCACCTAGTGGACATTACGGTAAAAAAAAAAAGTATAATAATAATAAAAAAACTCATTCCACTGTACATGTTATGGGCGGAGTCATACAGCAGCTTCTCGTTCTGATTGGCTGCCTCTCACCAACAGCTGGCCACGCGCTGTTCCACTGATACAGCGGTGCTGTGGCTCTGGGAAGCAGAGAGTCAGACTCCAGACTTTGGATAGTATTTTTGCAGATGTGAGTAGTCTACACGTTTCAGATTGTTTATTCATTGATTATAATAAGAAATGTGTTCTTTATAACAGTATGTGTGGTACAGAATGGGTTATTATACCTGATTAATTATGACACAACCGGTTTCTTTGCAACCTGTCTATACAGACTTTTATTTATTTGAATTTTTAAAAAATTTTTTTTACATTTATTGTGATTTAAATGGTGATTTCTGATATTCTGATTACACTTCTCTGTATATAATAAATCAAGAGTTGTCATGTCCTAATTCTGCAACGCCTCGTCAGTATTCTCTTGCAGTAGGAAATATTTGTTTTTGTGAAAGATCTGCATCTGCTCCCTAGATGAGGAATAAATCTGTATATAATCGCCCTTAATCTCTACAAGTCCTCATCATCTCTGATTTTCTAATAGAGTTGCTTTCTAAATCTGTCTGTCAAGGGCACTGAGGAGTTCACGTGCTACATGTATTTATTTGGGAAAGAAAAAAAAAAACAAGCAAGAAAACAAATAAAACACTGACATGATGACGTCATAGTTTTCACATCTAGCTATATCCAGATCCAAACATCAAACCAGGTGAAACTAAGACTAAACAGCCAAAACTTTGTTCTTAATATTATAATAATATATTATTATGATTTTATTCCAAATACACCTTAAAATATGTGTAATCTGAATTTAGTGACATGTAGGCAGTGTGATTGTCACACTATAGTGCCTCCCTGAGTCTGTGCTCCCAGTAGAGTAGCCTAGATAACGACAAGTGTGTCATTATAATGAAGAATTGTGCTCCTTATTAATATACCATCAGTCTGAGATGTAATAAAATGACAGTTTGTAATGTGGGATAACTGAAAATCTCCCAGATGTCATGTAGACTTTTTATCCATCAGGAGAAGTAATAGGAGGAGGATGTGCAGACTCTCAGTCCGACACAGATTTTTTTACTCTGTATCTGGGGCAAAGCCGCTCTGTGCTTTGTGCTGTGCTCGATACGAGATGTTCCATCCAGAACACGAAGATGAGTGAGTGGCTTTTTTTGGGAGAGAGGGTTAACACGTATCTAGGCTTATGTGGATTCATTATTGGCCTGCTGCATAGGTGTATTTTACTATGAGGAACATGAGCTCTTGGAATAGTTTACATTTTTCAAATGTTGAATAATGTCCAAAAAAGCTGTTTGTGTAATGTGTAGTTGAAATTGCTGACTAGTAGTTCAAGTTTCAAGTTTCAGGTTTATTTGTCATATACAGGTAACAATGAAACATTAGTAACCACAATGAAATTCTTGGACTCCTAGCCCCCTCAATATTGTACATAAGAAACGAATATTTTATATATATAGTATTGTGTTTGTGTGTGTGTGTGTGTGTGTGTGTGATACACAGGACTCCTCTGTCATATTTAACTTGGATGAAGTTTGATATTGTTGAAATAATAACTGCAAATATTGCTAATCTGACATTTGATAAGCAAGAAGTTATGTAATTTCTTAAAAATGTGTTATGGGTGGATGGATGGGTGGATCGAGTTGAATAAGTGTAAAGCACCATGGCCCATTTGATTAGTAAAGATTTGTGATCATAAATTTGATAATATGTGTTAAATAATCAATCCCATAGTCTATTATTAACCAAAACAAACCAGTAAAATATATAATGGTTTTCAGCAGTGTTTAATAGATATAACTTCAGGACAACAGTTGGTGTACATGATTAAAATGTTACCAATCTAATGCAGGGCTAACGCAGAAAGACAGACAGCCATTCATAATCACATTCCCACCTGTGGGCAAATTAGAGTAGCCAACTGACGTAAACCTGGAGGAAATTCATTCAAGCACAAGGAGGACATGCAAACTCCACACAGAAATGCCACGAGGTTTAAATCCAGAAATGTCTTGCTGTGAGGTGACAGTGCTGCCACTGTCTGCCCTAATGCATTTTATTGAAACTTTTTTATAATATTGAATTATAAGATAACGGCTTTGAATATAAAAAACAATTGCCCCATGTCATGACATTATGAATGAGTGAGTAGTGTTTTTTTTTATTTTGACATTGCATGATCAAAGAAGATTTTTAAAATGACCCTCAAATGAAAGTTGATCTAAAAGCTTAGGACACTAAAGAACTCTTTGTGCTTGTCCAGTATACACCTCTGAGCTAGTGAAGCCTGACCCTGAGAAGCGGACTGATATGTAGTGTGTTGCAGTGATGTGTAAACGCTGTTTTTTTTGTTATTCTGTCAATCATGTTTACGTCTTAGCCTTATTTTTTTTTATTTTGGGCAAGTCATTGTAAAAAAAAAAAGAACACTTAAGGGGAAGAAGTGTATTTGTTTAGAAACAGCTTAGCCAACCTACAGTGAAATCACTGAGTGCAGCCTAGCAATTTCTGGCAGCAAGACCTATTTACTTATAACCTATTTACCTAATTCACTTTTTTAAACAAAAACGTCTAGTTAAGATGTACGATGATCTGGCCCGTAAGGCCACCAAATCTCAAATATCAAAGAACATGATATGTTTTCTCATGGTGAAATAACTTTATCTTTTCATGGAGCTTTAATGAGAGCAATATTTAACAACGCTGTAGGAAGACGTCAATGCCTTTGAGTCTCTTATTCTACTTTGCATGCCTACATGTCTCTGTATCACACCCTGTGTTACATATCTATCTAACTGTGTCCTTTTTTTTTAATGTTGATAGCTATGAAGAAAATGATATGTAGGCCACATGGGATCAGGAGGGAAGGAACAATGAAAATTTATGTTATTTACAGTATTTATAGTATTAAAATGTTTATTAAAAAAAAATAACAGTGGTATTATATATGTTCCAGACATCTGTAGAGGTAACCAAAGCATATAACAGCTAGTAGCCATATACGAAAACATTTTAAATGGCCTCATTAAGCACCTATTATTTTCATTCAGTTATGTATCATTATAATAAAGTATATTTCCTAACACAATACTGTACATATCTTCCCATAATATCATTGAGTTGTGGGCAAGGGATGTAATGGGGCTGTTTGAAACACACTTTTCTTTTTGTTTGTTCAGGAAGTAACCACAAGGGTTGAACAGCAAGTTGAACAGAGGTTAGTAGATGGAAATGCTATTATCCTGAATAAATCTTGAATTCTGACTTTATTTATGTTGTAACTGTTGTACAGTACATTACAAAAATCGGGGTTTTTCCCAACATAATAAATTGTAATTGTTGTTCATTGCTTAATTGCACTATCAGAGAAGAACATACTTAAGTTATCACTGGAAAAATGAAGAAAAAAGAGAAAGTGGGAGTGATGAAGCAGAGTAAGTCAACAGGTGACATTATTCAAGGCATTCTGGACCTAAAGGATGACTTTTGGTGAGAAAATATCTTACTTCCATGTCAAGTTTTGTTTTAGTAATTCAAGAAATTTACTGGATATATAATAGACATTTAGTTTAATTCGATCTTTTGTGATGTATTTTAACAGATTTTCCAGCATATTATAGCCAGTCATTAACATTGTACTTAAGTCTGTAAATTAAAACCTGTAAATTGAATCTGTAAATTCTTCTCTCAGCTGTTTCCAGAGCAGGCTGAGAACCAGGTCATTGTCACATGACAGTATTTTTTGGTCAGAACAGTGCCAATCAGACCCTGAGCCACCAGGGGCACTTTCCCAGGAGAATGCCCTTGGAAAAATCCAAGCACTGCAGGTGAGTGTGTTACAAATACAAAGTGAGTGTTACAGTCAAACTACAGGCACCTACTACATTCTCTGCTCATTGGTGTGTTTTGGTTAGATGAAGCTACAGATGCAAAAGATGCATCTAGGCCCACCACCTTTGGTATTGCCCATTAAACAACCTGAAGACCATCGACCTCAAACTGAAGTCCTTACATGGTCCATAAACCTGCCACACAAGGTAAATCCCCAATGCACTTTCTAAAACATGCAACTCAAGGTAAATTGCATCTAACATGTCTTTTAAACAAATCTAAGCCTTGTGTCAAAATCAGTATAATTCTCGGTATTGAGTTGTACAGTACACTGTCTTTTGCTTTCTGTCAGATTGTTTGTGTAGCAGAGAAACACCTAAATGCAATATTCATTCAAAGGGGGTTTATAATAAAAGTCCAGGCAAATAAATCAGTAACACAATCCAGGTCATGGTCAAGAACAGGAAGAAGGATGCCACAGCCATCTGTGACCGGGAGTCCATGGGAGCTTATTGGCCGAGCTCTTACGGGAGGGATGGCAAACGCTCACTTCCCTGTCACAGCAAACACCAGCCAATCATGGGCGTCTGTGAGCTCATTCATACGAGGGGTGGATATCGCTTTCCCTCTGAGCAGTTCGAAAAGAGGCAGGTGGTATCATTGCAGGTCAAGGTGGGGGCATGTGCAATACACATTCTTAAATTGATTAGGGCACTGTGTCTCGCTCCATTGTGCCTGCATGCACCTCACTGAGCACCCTGGGACCTGTAGACTTGTTTCACAAACTCAGAGGTAGCAATTGACTCATAAGGTACGCATTGGATGGGAAAGTGCATTCCAAAGACCATGGGGTAGGTGTGACAGTACCTCCACATAGGACGCTACTTTCAAACCTACATCTGGGTGGACCTGGATCTCTGGGTTGAGGTGTGGACTCTAGAACAAGCTTTGGAACAGGGCCTGGAACAGGTTATGGAACTGGCTATGGAACAGTCATAGGAGATAACAGCTGAGAACCTGGGTGCGGATACGGCTTGTAGCACAGGAACAGGCTCTAGTGTAGACACAAACCTGCCTAGGACCAGGCGTAGGAGGCGCATGTGACAATATGGGTTCAGGCAGCACAGTGGGCATGAGTATCAGGTGGGCTCAGGCACCGGGATAAGCTCTAGTGTCAGCACAGGTTCTGGTGTCAACCAAACCACAAAGCCAGGTGGGGAACCAGACGGCGGACCAGACAGATATTCAGGTCCAGGAGTAGACTCTATTGCAAACTCTGAAATAGTCTTTAGAACAGGCTCTGGCACAGAAGCAGATTCAGATGCAGATTCATGTTCAAATTTAGGTTCTCATTCAAATTCACGCTAACATTCAAGGTCAGGTTCATATTCAAACACTTCAAGCAAAACACGTTCAAAAAGTTGAAATGTTAACATTGAGGTTTAGCTATTAACACAGATTCATTATTAAACACAGACTCCCACTCATATTCAGGCATAGATAAAAACATAAATTCATCCAGAGACATATAAAGATACATTCAAGCATGGGTATCAAAGGATCTTTTCAAGATGTGTGTGTAGTAGAGAAACCTGGGGAAGCACTATGCAAATAAAATGGGGTTTTATTAAAACTCCAGGCAAAGACATCAGTAACTTAATTAAACTCATTGTCAAGAACAGGCAGAAGGTCAAGCAATCAGACAAGACATGCAAAAGCAGGCAAATCCAGCTAAGCAAACCTAATCAGACAGGCAGAGTTCATACAGATAGTAGCAATATCAAAGGTAGGTCCAGGAAAGTTAGGTATGGACACACTAAACAATACTTTGCACTGAATCCAACCTTACAGGCCCTTAAGTACTCCACTTTATTAGGGCACAAATCTGATTATGTGCACAACAGAAAGTACAGTGCAAGGCGTGAAGGGCAGATGTAACACTGTGCTGTGTCCATCATTTGTATATTTACTAAGTGTTGCGCTCGGGGCTGAACAACAACCTGAAAATCTGCCTCTTTTGATCCGTTGTTGAGCTCATCCTCCTTTATGGAGCTGAAACCTGGACCCTGAGAGTCCAGCAACAACAGCGACCGGACAGAACATACACAAGCCTTCTGCATTGTTTACAGCAAATACACTGGTCATCACATGCCACCCTTCAAGAAATCTACAAGGGATTGCCTCCAGTCACCTCGCGGGTCATGCAAAGAAGGCTGCTCTTTGCTGGGCATTACTATCATTCCCCCCCAGTGCAGCTAACTGGGTTATCAAAGGCCGGCCATGTCTCTCACTGTCTATGGTGAGAGGCATGTAAAAG
>JAQMYF010000012.1:40326651-40346239 GCA_030014195.1 Neosilurus mollespiculum | reverse complement strand
CTGTGTGTGTGTGTGTGTGTGTGTGTGTGTATATCTGTGTGTGTATATATATATATATATATATATATATATATATATATAATATATATATATATATATATATATATCTTTAAATTATTTTAGAAATATGATTCGAAAGGAATCCTATCATTTATTGTTATCCACCGTCATATCAGGCATATCCCCTTCACTTACATATCATCTGCTTTGGTTAGATTAAACAAGTGAAATCTGCTGGAAATGTCAATGTATGTATTTGTTTACACATTTTTAAACATTTGATCCTGCTTGACTCTAGAACTATAAGTTCCTAAATGAATGGGCCGTGTCATAAATGCTGTCTAGTTTATATTGGATGAGGACAAACTTAACGAGCATGAATGGCATATGGCCAGACAGTTTAGGGTTCCTGCTGTTTTATCTTGTACATAGTTGTTTTTGTATAGAATTGGGATTACTCTAACCCACTCTGCTGCCACTTAATCTGTTTTAACCTCCTCAAACTGAGATGGGAAAAAATAAAAAGGTTCCCCTTGTCTGTTGCATCCAAGCTTTTCATGTGCCTTCATATATGCATTGTTTCAAGCTGAAATTGATTTAAATGCAAACTATAGAAACAAATTAAAGCTGACATGCAGTAAGATCGTGGTTTTCTGTTTTAACTTTAGTATTTCAGTTTTATTTGTCTTCTGGATAATAACACAGGGTCAACAGTACAATGAAATGAAATGTGTTGGATGAGAAATAACAAGCAACAAGTCTCTGTGTTGAACCCTAGAAATGTATAAAAGATGAATTTAAATTAACCTGAAAGGTAACAAATAAAAATGAGGTTAAGGAGTTGTAAATTGTGGTGGAGAAGCAAGTGTAAGTAATCGAAGTTACACATTAGGGGAAAGTGGCTAGTGTAGGTAACAGCATTTCACTTTGGAGCAAAGTAACTGGAGTATATTCAGTATTGCATGTTGGGTATGTAGGAGCTTATAGAAGCATCTGTCATCATTGATCGTGTATACGCCATACAGTGCGCTGTACAGGCAGAGTAAAAACGGCAGATTGTGTAAAACAGGTGACATTTATGATCAATTCAGAGGCCTCTCTTTTCATGAGTCATTCTGTTGAACTCATGGACACATTTAAACTGCTGTCTAAACATCAATCAGCTTTTATTCTTGGTACATTGTGTTACAGATCATCTAGTTAACCCCTGTGTAACCCAACATACAGTACATTTACTTTGAAAACCTTCGTGAAATCCAGCCCTCTTGTGGTCAGAAGGTAAATGTGTTCAGCTGTGCTTGGTGGCTCACACCTGGTAGTACTGCGACATGATGATGTTCCTCACCACCGTCAGACAATTTCTAACCAACATGCCTTGTTTTATGTCCAACATACATCACTGGTGCTCCGTTGATTGGTGTCACCTATGGATAAAAATTTAATGTTATATTTAGGCATTACATCATAAATTGTGAACTGATGTACTTATAGGGGTCCTGATAACATACACAAGGGCCAGGGGCCCAATGGAAATATTTAGAGCTACTAGGCTAAGTATCCATGTGCCCAATTTAGAAAATTGTGTCCTCATTCCAGAACGCTTAATGATTGGCCTGCAAGGGCTCACTGCATGCACTAATGAATGTACAGTAGTATATACAACTTTACAGTGGGGACATTTAACTGTTTCAATACTCAGTTTGGGCACACATGTAGGAATAAAAAAAATAAAATAAAAAGCAGTGCATGTCCACCTTACAGGTCCAGGATTGAAGTTAGGATATTTCTGTGTGGAGTTTGCATGTTTCCCCTGTGCTTACATGGGTTTCCTCCACCCAGTAGTGAAAAGTCATCTTTTAGCAGGAATGAGGGAGTGACAGCATCCCAACATCACAGTTTCAAGCTCTGCCCCCTGCAGTAGTCCTCAATATTCGAGGTATCACTAAGCAGCCTGCACCTTTTGATCTAAGTGGTCGAGCTGAATCATAAACAACAAGAAGTTTACTAAGATAATGTGGTGCAAGACCATTAAGTGCTTTACAGGTTAAAAGTAGCAGTTTATATTCCATTCGGAATTTAATTAGGAGCCAGTGCAGTGTAGATAAGATAAAGGTGATATGCTTTTGTCTTCTGGTTCTAGTAAGAACTCTTGCTGCTGCATTCTGGACTAACTGGAGCTTGTTTATACACCTATTAGCACATCCAGAGAGTAACGCATTACAATAATCTAATCTTGAGGTAATAAAAGCATGTTTATTTTATGTTTGTTAAAACAAGTTTTTCTGCATCATTCAGTGACATCATATTTCTTATTTTAGCAATATTTCTGAGATGAGAGAAGGCTATCCGAGTAATATTATCTACATGAGCTTCAAATAAAAGACCAGGGTCAGTAATCACTCCAAGGTCCTTAACTGCTACACACAACGAAACTGAAACACCATCCAAACTTACTACAATATAAGAAACCTTATTTCTAGCAGCCTATGATCCGAGTACAAGTACTTATGTCTTATAAGAGTTTAATAAGAGGAAGTTAGTAAGCATCCAATCTCTAATGTCCTTTACACAATTCTCAACTTTATTAAGCTGGTGTCTCTCATCTGGCTTTGCTGAAATATATAACTGTATCATCAGCTAACAATGAAAGCTAATACCATGTTCACAAATAATATTACCCAAAGGGAGCATGTATAGAGAAAAAAGCAGCGGGCCTAAGACAGAACCTTGTGGAACACCCAACTGTCTCTTGAATGGAGCTAAAACTCTCTAGTTGCTGATCTAATTGCAGTGTATTATTGTTTACCATTTTGGTTAATGACATTTGTGACTAAGTTTAGGAAATACGTTTTTTGCCTGATAGTTTCAATTTTAACATTCATGAAGTCGTCGCTGCTATAAGTTGATGGTCTGCACATTTTATTTATGGTCTTATTCCAAGTTAATTCTACAACAACATTAAATAAGTAGTTTGGATTATTTTTATCATCATCTATTAGATTTGAGAAATATGTTGCTCTAGAAGCACTAAGAGCTTTTTTGTAGTTAAGGAGACACTCTTTCCATGCTAGTTGGAATACCATTAATTTAGTTTGACACAATTTTTGTTCTAATTTACTGTTCTGTTTTAGTGTGCGTGTATCATCATTATACCAGGGTGCTAATTTTTTCTCTCTGATTGGTTTTCTTTTCAGAGGAACCACATTAAATCTAGAGTGTGGCCAGCATTGTGAGTGGGTTCTATCAAATTCTGACTTACCCCTACTAAATCTAGAATTGACAGGAATGCTGTTCTTAAAGGATCCTCTGGTTTATCAATATGAATATTAAACTCACCAACAATTAAAGCTTTATCTAAAGAAACAACCAGGTTTAAAATGAAGTCTTGCAAATTCACATAGGAATTCGGAGTACAGCCCTGGGGGTCTGTAAATGATAATTTGAGGAATCAGCTGTGTGGGCATATTTTTTACAAGAACGTATATTATGTTAGTATATAGAATTTCAAATGCATTAAATGTATTTGTAGATTTTGGTAAGATGACAGGATTTTCTATATAAATTGCTGCGATGCCTCCTCCTATGCCAGTTAGACGAGGTTGGTGTACATAACTGTATCTGGGAGGACTCGCTTCATTTAATGCTACATACTCATTGGGTTTTATTCATGTTTCTTTAAACACATTACACTAAATTCCTGATCAGTAATGATTTCATTAACAATAAGTGCTTTAGATGCAAGAGATCTAACATTTAACAATCCTATCTTTAGATCAAAGGTGCTGGCTGTAGATTCAGTATGATTTAAATTTATGTTAATAAGATTACTAAAACAAACTCTGAGTGTTTTTACATTTTTGTTTAGTTTGGGGAACAGACAGTTTCTAAAGCATTGAACTTGACCTTGAGTTATGACTCTGTGCAGCTAGCAGACGTTCGGATTAGCCTGTTTGTTTGTTTGTTTGTTTCCATTAATTTTAGTTTCCTTGTATGTCTCTTTTGTCAAACACAATTGCTGTTTATAACAACACTCTCCCACAGACCACTCCTAGCTTTTTATATTGACAACATAATTTCTTAATATTTATTAGTACTTTAGAATGATACAAGAGGCAGGCTTGTTTTACATCATATATCTTTTAAGATGAGCTCCATACTTATGCAAATGTAAAGCTTTGAGTCAAGTTTTGGGTATGCAGAACTGTTTTCCCAAAGCTAAGCTACATCAGGCTGACCTACATTTGTCAGTGAAATTAAAGGTAAATGTGTATTAATTTTAAACATTTGGTACAGCCGTGAAGGTTTCCTGTTTTTCAAGCTGTGCTGTCTTCCATCCGTTCCACTCTCCACTGTAGTCCCAAAGCAAGACGGCCGCCGCCTGGCTTCAAAATCAAAACAATGACGCGCGGTCCGCCTACGTCATTCTCGCAAGTGCTTCTGGGAAAACATGGCCGTTTTCATAACAGCCGTTTAGACGTAGCGTCGCTGTATGTTTTAGTTGTCAGAATACCCGAGTTCAATGTTAAAATAAGGTCGGTTTTAAACTATGCCCCAATTCTACGAAGATAAGGAGGAGGATGCTCGCGCCTGTGCGGGAATCAGAGAAGATTTTAAAGCCTGTCTCCTTCAGCATGACTGCGTTAGAAAGGCAGGTCGTTGTTTACACTACTCCAGGCTTCACCACTGCATCTTTTACTTATTTAACGGGTTATTTATTCTTATTCACCTAGTGAAACGTGGATGTTTTATCAAGGCAGTGATGTATGTGTTTGTTCTTGTACCCAGCCCTGGTGCAGGGAGTGGAGCTACACTGTGTCTCATAGCTGTTCAGGATGTACCCCGCCTTCGCCCATTGTCGCCAGTGTCCTTGTTACCCTACTCCAGGGGTGTCCAATCTTTTCCACAAAGGGCCGGTGTGGGTGCAGGTTTTCTTTTCAACCAAGAAGTAGCAACACCTTCCACGTGTTTCAATAACTGATTTAATTTAAAAAAAAGATTAGAATGCACGTTAGTGTTTCAATTTGAAGCCAGGTGGCAGCCATCTTGGTGAGACCACCTTGCTTTAGGATCTCAAAATGGAGCTGCTAAAAAGTTTTAAAATGAAATGTACACCTTGGACGTACATATTTCCATTTTCTTCACCTTTTTTGTATGTTATTTGAGTATAACTTATTACACATTATAACATTAAAGTGGTCTCACCAAGATGGCACAAGGCTGGCTTCAGGTTTTGCCACATGCAAACAATAGAATACACAATCCAATCACTTTCTGAGATCAGTGGCTCACACAGGTGGAAGGTGTGACTGGTTGGTTGAAGTGAAAACCTGCACCCCCCCTGGCCCTTTGCGGATAAGTTTGGACACCCCTGCCCTACTAGCATTAAGCGGTTCAGGAAATGAGTGAGATGGGACTGAGTGCTTAACTGATTTTTAGTGGGTGTGTTCCCTAGTAAACTCCATGTCCTGTACGTTTTAGTGGTTTTCCTGTGTTCAAATCACACACAGTTGTTAATTACTAAGTTCATAAAATCAGGAGTGTTGGGAACAAGTAAAAAAAACACTAAAATGTGCAGGGCACTGAGTCCTGGTACCGGGCTACCCCAGTGCATGTTACAGTGCAGCATGGTGGAGTACGGGTTGCAGGATCTGAAGATAAAAGCAGACGTATTTGGACTTGGGTCGATTGTTGCAATCAGACTGGAATATCCGTGTGTATTTAAGTGAAAATGTCCGAGAAAATGGATTGCTCAAAAGCTGCTTTGTTAATAAGCTGAACATTCAACTTCTGTATTTTATGTGCTTTTTTTTTTTTAAATCACCGCCTTACTAACAAGAACACGGTTAAATAATGAAAATCGCGCTGCATCTGTATATGAGGCTCTGTGTATTTAAGTAAAAATGTACTTATTAAAATTGTGCTAGGAAATGAATGACTTGTTTTCTACCTGATGTAGCCTATTTACATAAGACAATATTCTCACCAAACTGACAATGTTTAATGTGAAATAATGCAATGGTAAAAGTGTGTTATTCCATGTGTTAAATCTGTCATTCGCTTTTTGGCATCATGAAGATCAAGGTGATATGAGCTGAATTACAGGTAAAAGTGTGTGTGTGTGGAAGGAGCGGATGAGGGGCGAATGAGGGATTATGTGAGTGGTATTACAGGTAAAAGTGTGTTATTCTATGTGTTAAATCTGTCATTTGCTTTGTGGCATGGTGAAGGAGAAGGTGATGTGTGCGGTACTGCCCATCATTCGTTATTCCTGTTATTCTTGCTGATGTCATTCGTTTTAGGGACTCCCTGTCCGCCTCGCAGCAAGAAGGTCCTGGGTTTGACCTTGTGTGCGTCAGGTTTGTTCTCTTTGCTCGCATGGGTTTCCTCCCACTGTTGGCTGTTTCAGATTGCCCCTAGGTGTGAGTTAGAATGGTCGTGTGTGTGTGTGGTGGCACATAAGTGTGTATGCTAGAGGGGGGAAAAAAACTTGTGTCCGACATGGTGTACTCCAGCACCCAGAGCTGTGAACTCGAGCACAAACCAAGCACCTTGTACAACATGTTTTGTTTTTAAAACTGAATTGCATCTCTGTTTCTAACGGCACTCTCTGGCTTGTTTTTAGGAAGGCAAAAAGCCCAGTGAGTGTCTAAAGGAGGGACACTGCAAAGGCCTGCAGGTTTCCTTCTTTGAATGTAAAAGATCTATGGTGAGTTGAGGGATGTTTCTAGGATGATCCACTTCAGATTTATTTACAATCGTAGGTTTGAAGGTTCGAGTCATCAGCAGCTTACATTACTTATAGATGTCATATCTTGCTTATAATGTACAAACAAGTACATTATTATACATAATTTTTTTTTTTTCTGGTTAGTTATTTGTAACATACATAATGTTCAACACTAAGTTGATGTTGTTCTTTTGTTTTTGTAGCTGGACACAAGATCTCGGTTCAGAGGCAGAAAAGGCTACTAACTGGATCCTAACGTATTTCTGAGGTTTAAAAAGAAGCAGGACAAAGCTCAACTAAATGAAATTGTAATTTCACTGTAAATATGAGCTTTATATTACCTAGTTAAAGCGTTTGGTAGCTGAAGTTCACATCTGACACTTCGCATGCTACCACTGTTGGGTTCTTGAGCAGCACACTGTTTCCTGTCTCTAAGTTGCTGTGGATGAACACATCAGCCTGATGAGATAAATGTAAATGTGTTGATTTTCCTTCAGTTACTATACAAGTAGCACTTAAATGTACATCCCAGGCTGTATGGTCATTATTGTGTTTGCATGCAATGGCTTGACAGCTGTGTGAATAAAATTCAGTTTGTTCTTTTGGTGATGCAGCTTATGACTGACACACACACAAAAACAGTAGTTCAGAACATATTACCTTCATATTGTTTCATCAATAGTGCCAATTTTTTATTTCTTTTTTCATTACTGTGGGGACTAACAGTGGGACCGGAGGGGGTTATCGATGATAGACAGGTGACATCGACAATTATTTTTATAAAAAGCCATCTATTTATTCCTAATTCATACAAAAGATTTTAAAACAATGCTAGCTAGCATTAAATCTATTTGTTTCACTAATTGCAATCATAAGCCTGATGTTCTCACTTCAAAGCATTCATCATCAGCTCCTTAAACTTCCCCATGTCCACTTTCTTTATAATGTGAGCTTTATGACTTTTTTGCAGCAGCTCAAGGTGATCCACCACCATCATTCCCCTGGTATGTTTACCAACGAGTTCTACAGTCACAGCTTTATGGTCACTATCGATGATAAACGTGTCGTCAATGGCGGCTGCCATGGCATAAGAATCACAAGAAATAAATCCTTGTCCTCCTACTAGCTCCTTTTCAATCCTCTCATGGTTACAAATGTCGATACTGTGCTGGAAGATCTTCTTCATAAACTGAGCTTTATTGGTGTCCTGAGCCAACCAATGATCACAGAACTCCTGTAAAGGCAGTGTTAATTTAGTATTAATACACACTACATGTTTAACAATCCTGAAAAAGTATTTACAGTACTGAAGTGGTGGTGTGCTGCTCATTGTAAAATAGATCCTACAGACTTAAAAAGGGTTTAAAGGGTCAAGTCTAGAACACTTTTCTTTCTTCACAGGTTAAGAGTGCAGTGTTTCTACATTACTTCTATACATAAACAGTGCACAAAACCAGTATAACAGATTGTCTTTATGGCAGTGAAAAAGAGCTGAATATTCTAAAAGCCTTCTTAAGATCAGGGGTCTGTTCCACAAAGCAGGATTTCTGAGTCAGGCAGTTTGAGTTAAATGGGAACTGCTTAGACCAAAATCATCCCTTCTACTTGCCTGTAACTAGCACTAAACGTCTTTTGTTAGTTTGGAAAGGTGTCTTATTTGGTAGTTTACACATTGTAACAATTCAGCAAGCACAATTTGGCTTAAAAAGTCCTGCTGTTTTTCCTAAATCTAATGTTAGAGAGAGACGTCAGAGTGATGTGTCTCACTCGGAGGTCCAAATTCCTTTAATCAGTAGGGATTTCCAGTTGTTGAGCTATGTAGTGCTTATTCTACAATGGTTATTATAGTTTTTCAAAATGCTAACACCAAGCTGTCTGGAACAGACCCCAAGTGTGTTTAATGAACAGAAACAAAACTATGCAGCACTAAGGTTCTATGCAGAGAGGCTCTTTAACTAAATCCAAATATAGAACTATTTATTTATGTATTTAGTGTTAAGGTGAACTTTACCCAGGGCAGTTTGCTGTGACAAGTGAACTCCCAACAGGCGATGTAAGTTGGGCACAGGTAGTCATTCAGTACAATATATGCTGCTTCAGGGTCTGATGCAAAATTGAATTCTCCACAGATAGAAGTGTTTCCCCTTGCTAAAAAAAAAAAAAAAAGAATTTTTATTCAGTCAGTCTTCACAAAAGTGTGTCTGGAAACAATAATTCAGGCCATTGTTTATCAAATTTTGTTCAACTATTACAGGCCACCAGCTTCATGCAAACCACCAGACTATTAATACAGTAGGCTAACAGCGGGCATTATTAGGGATATAAATGGTACTCCCCTCTGTTGAACTGTACTGCCCTCTGCTGGATTTAAGATGTATGGCCTTGTGCACAGATGTCATATCTTGCAATATTATTGCAAGTGAAAAGAATAAAAGGTATCCGCCCTGTAACTCAGATCCACTCCAGAATATATTCAGTTCTTTCTTGGCCCATGCTGCACACTTCCACCAAGTTTCATGGAAATCAAGTTGGAAGCTTTTGCACAATCGAGTTTGACAGCCAGACAAACTCCTAAGAAAACATAACCTCCTTAATTAGAATAATGAATAAAGAGACCCAACAGTACTCATTCATCTGTTTAGAAAACCAGTAAGCTGTGTTACCCTGGCCTAAAGCAATAGACAATGTACAGTACTCACAATCAGTGTTGCCCCCCATGATGTACAGGCTTTTCAGCTTCTGGGGCAAGGTCGGATCCAACCTTACTGCCAATGCTAGATTTGTCAAAGGAGCTGTGGCCACTATAGATACTTGAGAAAATTACAGAATTAGTTTACACGTGTAGCACCCCAGAGCAAACAAAGAACAAAGACAGGCCTCATTATACCCCATACTTGGGCACCTGTAATAATGCTAGAACTGAATAATCAGTTCTTAAATCTTCTGTATATGCACTGTACTGCAATTGTATATAATTCGTGCATATAATAATTATAAAATAATAAAAATAATTCTGCTTAACACTTTATAACTACTTTGTGTTAACTCAACATCTCTTCAAAGATTTTGGAGTCCCCATATCCTTTTTCCATTTTCTGCAGCTGCATGAAACAAATCCTGTCCTGGCAGTTTAACCTGTGTTCATTCTTATCTGATATGTTCTCCCTTACATTTCAGGTTGAGATTTGGTAGGTGAACACTGCTAGTGTCTGATTTATTCTCATTCTCCAATTGCACTTTGTCCAAAGCACAGTGAGGAGGTGCTGTGTTAAATGTTGAGGTTCATCCTCCCTTGGAATGCAGAAGAACCCCTTAATATATACATATATATATATATATATATATTTTTTTTTTTATATACCACATAATATATAGCGAATAGTACACACCTCCCCTGGATGCTCATTAACGATGCGGATGATGGCCAACGCAGCTCCCTCCTCTCGTATTAGTTTCAGGCCTGGAGCATTTGAGTCTGGTGCATCACCAAGCCCATCATGTCCATGAAACAGAGATGCATTTAGAATATCTCCAAGAATTGGCTTTGCTGCACCCCTGAATACCGGAATCTAAAACACACATCCAAACCTGCTTCTGTTGTCCAGTAAACACAAACTAATATTGAAATTTTAACCAAATATCTGCGAGACCAAACGTCTGTTTGGTTTACTAATCATTTTAAGCCAGCAAATGATTTGTCAGGACTCAACACAGCATTCAGTCTAGTAGGTGAATGAACCTTTACAAAATTGGCAATAGTGTCCTAAAGTGTTAATGTCACATTGTTTTGACCACAAAATGCCCTGTTCTAAACCAATCAAAAACAGCATCAGTGGCATGTCATGTTATCATCTTAACATTAAAACCCAATAAATAAAATGCAGTATAAAACAGTTTTATACTGCTATATGGGTCTTTATTTACACCAGTAATGGATCACAAATAGCTTAAGGGATTGTTTGGGTCGGTTAGCATATCTATTGAAACTGGTTAGCGCTTAGCATAGTTTCTGTATTATATTTCTTATTAATACATATTTGAACAAATTGTTATATCAGTGTCTAATGGACTAAATGAGATGTAGATTGCTTTTACCAGCATCCATATACACCAACATCTTCCAATTAACCTCCCTCCAGAGTCACAGAACAGCCACATGCATTTCCATATGCAGCTTATTGCACGCAGAGCCTTATTTACCACACAATATCTTACTTGGTTCATGAAATTTAATTTAATCAAGTCTTGAAAATAAGCCATTTCCCCCAGTTTACCCATTCAAGCACACACACTGTCTTCTCATTAAAACACCAGTTTAAAAAACTGAAGGGTCTTATAACACAAGTTTTCACATTTTAATAGGAACTGGTCATATTATAACAAGATAAAACATCTTGTCATAAGAAAGGTCCATTTCTAGATGTGTGTGCTTGTTTGTGTAAAGATGTGCATGTAGTGACTACTTTTATATACAGTCTGCATATTTATTTAACTATTATACTTTCTTTATATGTCTACTGTGGCTTCCTTTTTACTGACACTGTAGTGGGGGTGTCAAGTGTTGAATGTTTACCTGAAAAATCAATGAAGAATTAAAAAAAGAATTGTTTGTTTCATGTTACATCAAGACATTTTTACAATTTTACGTTTTTACATACATTCATGTTCTAACAAAATATACTTAGATCATGATAGCGATCCTTGGTTCCTGGTGTGGTAGCAGTATGCTTTCATAATGCATAACTCCTGAACAGATAAAACTTGTATCTGATCAGATTGAAAGTGGTTAAAATTACAATCAACGGACCTTTGACACTTGAGATACAATAGAAAGTGGTTTGTGCAACGCTATGTTTAGAGCTGAGAATTTTGTGGCCAACCCAATGTGACGTTACACTTTAGGAAAACAGCATAGGATATTACAACCTAAGACGTTTTTCTTTTAACAGTGTGTACACTGTGTTAGCTCAAAATACTTAATAACAGTCTGTTGTACCTCACAGTATGTAACGGTATAAAATTGTGCCATTTGTTGGCAGAAATCATGATATTGCACCAGATGCCTTGATTATGAAGGTTTGGTGGGGGACCAATCTCTAAGCACTTAGGAGTGATACAAGTTTATCTCCCAGTTTCCTGGACTTAAAGGCACTGTGGATATGTTTAATTTCATTAGTTAAGAGGGGAAACTTGTACAGGGCAAAGGTCTTAAAGCTTTGGATTAAGAACAACTCCACATCTTACCTCCATCTTGTCACAAACTTTCAGGACACGCAACACATTTTTGCACACCTGCTCTACAGAGATGTTGCCATTAACGCAGGTAATCCCAAGGATCTGTACATCTGGCACAGCCAGAGCCATCATGATTGCTTGGGCATCGTCCACTCCACAGTCAACATCTACAAGCAGCTTCTTAACCATGGTGGTTACTCACTGTTAATATGAATCTATTACCAACAAAAATAAACCATAACTAAAAGTTACTATTTTTAATCAGAGTCTGTTGAAAAGTAAAAGAAAGCACATATCTATATATTTATCTTATTAGGAAAATATGTCCACCTGCTCATTTACATCGTTTATTCATTTGCTAATGTGGCAGCAGCACAATGCATAAACTCATGCAGACCCAAGTCAATCGCTTTAGTTATCATTCACATCAAATATCAGAATGGGGAAACTGTAATCTATGGGACTTTAACTATGGCACAGTTGCTCGTTTGATGTTTGATTTGTATGGGGGGGTGGATACTTTGACCCCACTGTGCTTAATTTCACAATCACACTGACACAGCAGAAACTTTTTGGATTTATTGCAGCTCATAAAGTATATTATTTACATGTCTGTTTGAGTTCATTTGCAATTAATACCCAACTAAAATAATCCATCTTGGTTTGAGCAGATACTAGCGGTTTAAAACAAACACACCTAAATACTGGCAAATGGACGTAATCTCGAAACAACCGCTTCTAAAGTAATATTGTTGGCCATTAGGCTAATTGGCAGCTCTAAACTGTCCCAGGTGTGCATGGATGTTTATTCTTTAGAACAAATTCTGCAGTAGAGGGTGACACGGGAGTGGATTTTCACTCATATCCCATCCCACTCCCACAAAAAAAAAAATCTTGTCCCAACCCACTTCTGGTAAAATGACTCCCGCTCCCATTCAAAATGACTCCTGCTCCTGTACCGCTCCCATTTTCCCCCTTCTTTTAGTCTTTAGGCAATACATTGAATTTGCTTTGGTCTTTTCCCCATTTTTTTTTAGATTACTTTGTGTTCTGCAGTTTTAGTTCAAAAGATATGGCAACAGGAACAGTTCATCTGTGGTAATATAGGGGGGCATTTATTGCCTTAATCCCACTGATCTAAAAATAACTGGATTAAGCACTCAGCCTATTAGCCCGCTCTGAAGTAAAGTGATATTACTAGTCCCAAAACATTACAACCATGTCTATTATGTGGACCACTCCATAAGCATGACACTAAGAAAAGTGGTCAAGATGGATCTTTTTTATAAATACGTGATAATTGAATTATTTAATATTTTACTGTCTTGCTTCTTATGAGAAAATTTAAGATGTACAAAAATTCTCTCTATATAATAGGTCTGCAGATAATTTACTAATGTAATTTAGTAAGAAAGTACATAATTACTGTTTGTATGCATAAACTTACAGTATGTGATGTAGAATTTACTACATGTAGAATTTTTACACTTAATTACACATACTGTATATGATACATGCACACTTGTTTCAAAATCCAAAGAGTTTGAAATAATAGTATCTAAATATCACATGCATGTTGATCACAATCTAAACTTTATATATTAACACAGTCACAAAATAATAAACATAAGTACACGTGTGTATAAATTCTACAAAGATACTTAAAACGCTACTTAGACATGGAATGATTTCCTGAATCCTGCTATATTTCTGTTTGTACCGTTTAACACTGCACATGAAGGCATCACTAAAAAGTAATAGTAGACTATAAAACAACAAAAAAGCAAAGAGGTTTAGAAGTAATCTTGAGATGCTTTGACTGGAATCAGGCTTTGAGGACCACAGCAGAGAATGTTTTGGGTCTAGCAATATGGCTGCACGAGCATTTCCGGTGACTTCAGCCTCAGCAGTCCGGTGTGGTATCCAATGTTTTGTAGATCAGTGTTTAATCCAAACAAAAAACCTCCACCAAAGGGCACAAGACATAAAACATGGCTTGTGGTCCCTGTAGTTTTTTTTTATATAGGACCAGCTGTTAAGTCCCTGTTCCCAGCTCTTTTGGAAGTCAGGTACAGTAAAACAAAAACATGAAGAGTATATGGGTCACACCATGCCTACCTTAGTTGAATAAACACAGACATAAAACAGTAAAGTTGCATTTTACTAATTTATTGAGCACGTGTTTCCTTTAAACAGTGACGTTACTTTTATGTTTTACATTACTTAAACCCCCCCCGTGTACTGTTCTTTTAAATCCAGCGAAAAGCAGCGACCGGAAGCACGGTTTGGCTTCTGGGCCGTGTAGTTCTTTTGACTAGCGTTACAGTGTAGGCTTACTGAAAGAAAACTACAACAATGGCGGCGCCTGTCCTATTGGTGTTCTCGCTCCAGTCCTGCTCCCGTTTTTTCATTTTATTTATTTTTTTTAAATCCCGTACCGCCCCATCACGTAAGTAATAGCAAAGTTGACTTCAATCCCACGAAAAAATGCAAATGTCTCGGATAAAAACATACATTACACAGGAAAGTATAAAAGTAGCCCAATGCATCATGGGTGCGGATAGAATCTAGTACAACATTATGAACAGACATTTGTTGATTCGTGTTGGAAAAGATCCTGAATGGTCAGCTCAGGTTGTCAGCTTAAACTGGATTTTAAGGAGGCGCTTAACAAACGTTTGTCTTTTATTATTATTATTATTTTCTAATTGCATTATTATTGTGTAATTTGTTTACAATGCTGCACTAGTAGAGGTAATCCAGAAACTGTTTCCATATCAGTACTTGGTCATGTACTGTACCAGACTGGGTTCCTCAGCAGTTCGAGCTCGTGTTTATACAAACACATAGAGAAGAAAAACATCAACACTGATTTACCTTAACGGTGTAATGTTTACTGTACAAGTCGGCTGGCTGTTTTACCTCTCCAGCACCCCTGAATTACCAGTTCAGTGTTATTCCACAAAGGTTTATCATTTTTTTTTACAGAATTAGTTTATATTTTTGTTTAAATAAAGTACACTAACCTACTGTATTAATCGGTGTCCAATAACCCTGGACTTACCCGGTACAGTCTCCTCTGAATCCCAGTTCCAGCATGTCCCCGCCCACATTTAACTGCCCTGGGACCGGAAGTTTAGGTTTGAGGCATAAATAATTCATAGAGTGAAACCAAACCACCTAGAAATGAATGACAATGACGACATACGTGTTTTAATTTGATCGAATTTTTACTTACAGCTAATCCAGTGTTTGGGTGGATATTAATCACAAAACAAAATTAGTCACTGACTTATTCCTATCCTGCTAGCATCAAATAAAAACAAACAACAAGTCACACTGTGCCTTGAAAAGTAAGTTCATCATCTATTTTTTTGTCACTCTATTTTTTTCATGCTATAAGCATAACAAAGGATTTAACATGTGCATAAAAGTGACTACAGAGCTTCTTTTTTTGACAGAAAAAATAAGGTTGGTGCCAGAAAGAAATAATTGCAGAATACCTTAATTTAATCCTGACTCATGAGAATAAATTATTATAACCGAACAGATGCTGCTTTGCAAATCTTAAAACCAATAATGACTGATATCAAGACAAACTCAGAGAGACTTGCATAATACGTGTACTAATATTTCACAACCAACAACTGATTGAATAGTGTCTTAATTATCTTACACATCTTTGCTAAAATAATGTTAATATCTATTCACAACATTGCACTGCATTAGCTGTAACTGTACAAACATGATCTGTGATGAGCAACAGAATGAGAAACCACCTTTCCTTAAAAATCTACAACCCGTAAAATGCACACTGTTGCTGTTTATACGCTAAAGGGCTGATTTATAGCAGTATTCTGTATGTGTAGCTTTGTGATAGCATGAGACTTGGTAAGACTTCACTTGACACGACAGGTCAGCTACCATGTAATGTGCACATTAAACGAACGCGTAAAGAACAATGCTTATTAAGGTATCCAGTGCATCTGATTCAATACATTAACACACTGTGCATAAACAATATTGTAAACACAGTCTATCAGCACAAACACCTCCCAAGAGTTGTTTTGCTCAATCTGATAAAGATGTGATGAGTAATAGTAAAAATATTTGATTTCAGTTTTTGTGATTTTTTTTTCCTTTTTATTTATCTCAAAGATCAGTGGTCAATTGTGCATGTGAAACATTCTGTAAAGACCAAACCCAAATTGTAAAAAATAAACGGTGAAATTTGCACTGGTATTATTCACTAAACTCTAACTAATGCATTTAGTGCAGTTGCTGGATGAATCGCGCCCTAATTGTCCAATCAAACTCATCCAGTATATATTTCATGGTCACCTTTGCTGTAATACCCAGAGATTAGAAGAGAACCGTGACTTGTGCAACCTTGTGAACTACACCCTTATTTGGCCAGCTACAGTGAGTGTCTATTTGACTGAATTCACTGCAGAAGATCAGTAACGTGATGAGTAAAGTGGATGATGGGGGAGAGCAGCCTGGTAAAGAATAGTAGGAGTTGTGGGCATAGATGAATGTCCCAATCAAGTCTCCACTTTACCATAGGTACCCTCTGGAGGTCTGTACTGCTTGGGGAAGGCCTTCAGCTGAAGAGAATTGAAGGCATATTTCCTGCTGCCTACATTCTTCATGGTGTTCTCTCTCCTGCAGCCCTCACTACAAGGAAGCAAAATGAATACATTACATAACAGTTATGTTTACCTCAGCAAAATGATAACACTGAACAGATCACCCAAGTGAATTATTAACAGCTTGTTCAAGGGTACTTGTACAAGCAACTTATTATAAATGAGAGTGTAATCTTTGTCCTTCACCTGCGCATGCAGTCCAGGGCCTGGCTTAAGACCTGTGGGGCCATACTGTGCTCCAACTGCAGGATAAGACACTGCTCCAGAGTTACAGACATGGCCGTGCGGTCCTTAGCACTCTTACAACTGGTTATCCGCACACCATTGAGACGCCGACACAACTGCCGAAACAACAGTGGAGTAAACAAAACAAAGATCAGTCAGACACACTGTAGTCACTGGATTTATAAATAATTGCCGGCTTTTTCTTTACTGAGTCTTAGAATGATGGAACTGAAGTAAAACTGCAAGGCATCCTTTTAAATATTTATACCTCTGCTGCCTGCCAAAGGATGTCCACATTCTTACTCTTCCTGGAGTTCACGTTCTGAGTGAGGAATTTCAGCAGTTCTGGTATACAGTACTGGCTGTGAGAGCGAGGTAGACCTGGGAGAGCAGAAAATAGGTGACATAACCTCAAAAACAGAAACACTTATTAAACTTTTCAAATGGTTTAGGACTTACAGTCCTCAGGCAGCACTTCTTTAAACTGCTCATAGTAGGAGTTGAGTCGTGCCAAACTTTCTGCATTAACTATTTCTTGTAGCGAAGTATCGCCAAACCTTTGTAAAAAAAAAAAAAAAAAAAGAAAGAAATAAAAGAGAAAAAAAGTATAGCATTAAGAGTCAGAGCAGCCTAGACAATGCAGATCCAGCACACTTTAGAGGGATTTTCTTGCTTGAATATTTCTGCTACTCCTCCTAATGTAAAACAATGACAAGTTAATATTGGTGTGTTTAGTAAATCAGATGGTGTACTGAAAAGCTTACTTCTCTGCGAGTGTCTGTTGTTCATTAATTCCTATGTTGAACAGAACTGGTTGAACACGTAGCAACATCCCATTTTGAATTTCCCGTGGTAAAACATCAAACAAAGCCCCAGGCAGTGGTACTCGCACATTAAACCCGTCTCTGTTCCCAGTGATAACAGGCAGCATGTCAGGACCGAAGCAGGAGGTCGCCTGTGTGACCTTAAAGGTGACATTCCTAAGATCCATGATGCCTACACTCATGTCCTCCAGCATGGCCAGCTCCTCCCCTTTAACATAATAAAGCTTTAGAAGATTCCTCATGGTAACATATAGCAAGAATACATAAACACACACACACACACACACACACACACACCATACCATAAGTACTAAGTAGCCCCTCAAAGTGGACCAGTAAGCCAATAGTATGGAGTTGTCTTAGGAAGCCATGATCGCATAAACAGTTCCTCAACTTTGCTGCGAAACCACAGATCACAGCTGTCAGCTGAGGAAAAAGCCACATTCATACAATAAGGCCATTAAAAAAATGCTAAAAATTGTATATTGCTTTCAGGATATTAGACATGTATACATACAAAGAAACGTACAGGGAAATTGTTTTAACCACTGCAAAATTATGATCAGTTTCTCAGGTTTTACTATTTGAAGAACATGAGCACCTTTGTTTTCTTCCATAAACTATTGACAACACACACACACACACACACACACACACACACACGTGCTCTCCACCACTCGTTCACTTTGCTCTTGGGTGACTTTATGGCACTCCTGGTACAAAAATAATTTTTTGGGAGGGAAATGTTGTAAATAGTTTCTGAAATATAACAAAAGTGCTCATGTTCCTCAAAAACCTTCCCATAAATAGTAAAACCAGAGAAACTGAATTTTTCAGTAGTCTCTTAATTTTTTTTCAGTGGCTGTATATAAACAGTAGAAACTTATCTTTATCTCATTCACAACATTACATTACATGTGCTTCTAACCACTTTTAGAACCTTTATATACTGCAAATGCAATATTCTCCAACAGTGTTTTGCTATTATGCAATAAAAAAATATATTAAAAAAACAACAAAAACAAACAAAAAAAAATGTAGTCTTCATTTGATCTTCAATTTAGTCTGAGACCATGTTTAATAACCACACAGGTAATGATACTCTATGCTTCCTACCAGATTAAAGCCTTTTTGTCTTATTATTCTCACTAATTTTTTATTTATTTTTTGGTGGGGTTTGGCCACACAACTGTTTAATCCCAATCCTGTGAGTATCACATTGTGCATGTGGAACTGCTCTTACTTTTACTGTCAGTTCTACTGGTAACTTGACATCCCTAAGTGTTTTTGCTAAAACACTGTTTTAGTGAGGACACATTGGACATTTCTTAATCCAATTCCAGTAATTTCAGAAACCCTCCCATTGTTGCTTTCTTTACTTGCACAGTAACTTCTTCATGACCACAGAATACTTCTTCTGCTATGGTTGTTTAAGAAATAAAAAGCTTCTAATTGCATCATTTAGGGGTAAACCAGTTGTTGCCAGCTGAACACAATCACTGCAGTATTTATCCAATTAATAGCTCTTAATTATTTACTTCCAAAAAGCAAGCTGATATCACAATATGCAAATGTAAGAACCCATCTAATATTAAACTAGAAAGGTAGTGCAATCTTGACTTCACATAGGTTATAGTGGAAGGTGGATTTATGGTGCCCCCTTGTGACCTGTTCCCCAATTGTTTTTAGCTCTGTCATCTTTGACCTATCGTACAATGTTAAAAAAAAAAAAAACTTTTAAATGGTCTTGAACCAGAATTAAGATCACACCCAGAATTTTATCAGTTCTTCACTGGCCTAAGACTCACATTTGGTTAAAAATTCAATTAATGGAAATCCTTCAATTAGATTTTTGAGCTCTCTCTCTCTCTCTCTCTCTCTCTCTCTCTCTCTCTCTCTCTCTCTCTCTCTCTCTCTCTCTCTCTCTC
>JAQMYF010000012.1:40304929-40318029 GCA_030014195.1 Neosilurus mollespiculum | reverse complement strand
GAAGGTCACAAATGAGTGCAGCACATATAAGCATTCCATGGTGGTACAAAAACACATTTCTTAAACACATTAAATGTTTGCTAGTCGACTCAATTGCAATAAGCGGTTAAACACTGAGCAAACAACACAATGGAACCAATCATCGAAAAACTTCTGTATCACCGAAACTCACCCTTCATCCTCAAATGCACTGATTAGAAAACAAACATAAAAGTAAAAAATCATTTCGGATGAAAATATTTGCATAAATAACCCCTGAACAAATAAATACCAAATTAAAATAAAAAAGCAACAATAGGAAGCAAAAATTTCCAAGGAAAGCAATGATGACCTAGAAGCGGTAAGACAATCGTTATAACTACACAATGTCTTTTCAAAAACCTCTGTGTAAAGAATTATGTAATCATAAGAAATATTTCACACGAAGTTCCACAGTTTGGAGATTATTATTTGGAAATTATTAGCTACTACTGAAAAGGCAAGTCTGAGAATAACTTAATTTAATAGATGAAAAAATACCCAATTTGTTTGTGATAATGGTGTCAAAAAAGCTAATTTTTTTTAACAACTTGTCATAAAGATGAAGTTTAAATCTTACTGTTTTTTGGACTCCTCAAACTTCTGAATTTGTTTCCTCAAACCGCTGCCCTTAAAACCTTGATGGTGTGCTGCAGGGGCTCCAGTGGTGACCACATCATAGGTTCGATCTGTATGAGAATATGTTACTTTAACTCCAAGCTTGTGCTTATTAAAACTGGAACTTAGACAGCTTCTTTGGATACTAATGTTCATTAGTCATTTTTGGGTAGTGTTTTTATCAATAGACCCTGGCCAAAGTGAACTAAACATTGCTTATGTAGCCAGTCAGAGTTTCTGGTATTCAGTATAAGTGTCGGAAAACCAACAATAAAATAAATGCTGGTCATATACAGTAATATAATTCTTTAGGCATTGCCTAAAAGCAGAGCTCCGAAAATATTTGCATGTGTAAGTTTATAGAAATATGCATATGTAAAGTAAGAGATTATGCGGTGAAGTGTAAGTGCACTCAGCGCCAACGGCGGCAGTGCACACATACAATATATTTTTACCGCCATTTTCTTAATTTATTGGGTTGCTTATGTTGGCATGTGAGCATGGACCGGACAACAAAATCAAGCTCATGGCTTTACCAAGTATGGAGCTCCGGAGCTCCGCAAAATGCAGCCAAATAGACAAAATTATCTGATCAAATGCTTAGAGACTTACATCACCTTCTAAGAAAATTACGGCAAATAATACTGAAACATTAAATACTGCATGTTATAATGAATAATATTTAGAGTTCTTCCAGGTGAGATTGCTAAATATATCCCAGCATATGTACCATAACCCGACTCGCCCTGTACCCTCATCCTTTGAATGTGGAGATTGATTGGCACAAACTCCAACCTCTTCTCTGCTTTCAAAGTGCTGGATTTAAAAGAGGGACCTGACGAGAAGAGACACAGATAAACAGAATGTGATATAAAGGCAACATTAAAGCTGGTAAAATGACAGGTCTTTGTGAAACAGACAAATGAAAGTTTAGCAAAATAACTTCCACGTAAAAGTAAACATTATTGTAGGATTTTGTTAATGACTGAGTTATGACTTTGCATGGACTAATAAGTCTATAAGGAGGGCGAAATCTCTACCTTTATACTCATGCAGGTCACTAAGTGTTTCCTGGTAGGTGAGGATGATGGTCTGATATTGAGTGATGATCTGCCTCCTTAGATTCTCCCAATACGGAGACAATTCCCCCAACTCCTCCAGCTCACACACCCTTTACACACACACACAGTATGTAAAGTGCTTGTGATATGAAAGAACATAAAATAACCCAACATGAAGTGACACGTATTTATATACTATGAGAAATACCTGGCCGCATCTTCCTCCAGTAGCAGTTTTACAAACTGTCTGGGTATGTGAAGTGACAGTATGCTCTCTGCCATCTGTTCCAGGACACGCAGATGGTTCCCATCCGTGGTGGGCAAACGGTACATCCGTGATATTGTACCACCAAATACTGAAACAATTAGTCAAGCAGTATATTCAGGAATACTAATAATATTTACCAATTCCTTTCTTAAATGTATACAGTATCAGAGAGGGAACTTCATGGTCGGTAACTGTTCTAATTTTATTTAGGTTTTAGGTAAACCCTTTTCATATCCAGATCCCTTTATTTCTTCGTCTTTAATGGGAAAAAACCTACCAGGTAGACCAAGTAAAGCCCTAAAGGGTGCCAGATGGAATAGGCCAGAGTGTAATACTAAAATTAACAAATATTCTAATGAAGGGTAGTTTTGTGAGCTTTAATTCCATGGAAAAACCAGCAGTCTGAGTCAGAAAATCAAACACCCACCTCATTTCACCAAGTTAGAAAAGGGTCATTGTACGAATTCATTCATTCATTCATTCATCTGTCAAACTGCTTTATCCTACTAGGCTAACGAAGGTGGGGTACAGCCTGAACAGCCAATCCATCTCCAATCCATCACAAGGTCAACACACACACACACACACACACACACACACACAACCATTCACACTCAAATTCACACCTAGGTGCAAATTGGAACAACCAATTAGAGTAATGTGCATGTCTTTGGACAGTAGGAGGAAACTGGAGTACTCAAAGGAAACACGAGTATAGGGTGAACATGCAAACTCAACACAGAAAAGCCCTAGCCAAGGCCGGGACTCAGACTCAGGGTCTTCTTGCTCGGAGGAAACCAGTGTACTTGAAGGAAACCAACGCAAGCACGGGGAGAACTTGCAAACTCCACACAGAAACGCCTGAGCATGGGACTCAAACCCAGAACCTTCTTGATGTGAGGCAGATATGCCTAAATTATGAATTCCTTTTGCCTAATAAATACTATGGGCAGGATTGTGACGTAGCGGTTAGCACATCCACCTCACAGCAAGAAAGTTCTGAGTTTGAGTCCCTGGCTCGGGTGTTTCTGTGTGGAGTTTGCATGTTCTCCCCTTACATGAGTTTCCTCTGGGTACTCCAGTTTCCTCCCACAGTCCAAAGACATACACATTAGGCCAACTGGCTGTTCCAAATTTGAATTTGATCCAAACTGCCCCTAGGTGTGGATGCAAGTGTGAACGGTTGTGTGTTGGCCCTGTGATGGCCTGGCGAGCTGATCAGGGTGTGCCCTGCCTTCGCATGGTGTTGGCTGAGACCCTAATAGGAGGAAGCATTTCAGCAAATGAGTGAGTCATTGATAAATACTTGCCTTCAGGACTAATATGCTTAAATGAAGATAACTAAATAAGAGAATGAATAAAGATACTAAAATGAAGTTGAAAATGTTCCTTGAGTTCCTTAGACAGTCCAAAAAATAGCTATTAATGACAATATGTTTAGATACTAACCTGCCTTCAGAAGTGGGTCTTTGCACAGAGAAGCAGATTTTGATTTAATTCCCATGGATTCAGTCAGACTCTCATCAACAGGTAGCACCATCTGTGATACACAGAGACATAACATAAAATGCTAATATGATGCGTAGCTCAGTTAATTATGAATGTCCTTACAGCAAGTACCGTGATGGATATAATTAAGCAGGAGTACAGTTTATTCAGTTTAATGTAGTTGATTAGTGCATCCCATTTCCTTAATTCACTTATAACGGTTACAATCTCTTAAGTTTCATAATGTGTTTGTGACTGTACAGTATAAACTCCTCTCACCCTGCCGTTAATTGTGTCTGAGCGAGCCAGTGGAGCTCGCTGGTCTTTCTTCTCCTCTATCTGCCAGGCAATAATGGTGATGTTGCCCATCTTCTCATTTTCTGCTGATCTGAGCCATTAAGCAAACAATAAATTTAAGGGATGCTATTTCCCTTAGTGCTACAGCAATATAAACGGGTTGATTTAAGAAATCTGTACGTGTCTGTGAGCTATACTCAGTCCACATACCTTAGTGTGAGGTGTAGCCGGTGATATTTGTCCTGTAGTAGTTCTTTCACTGTGAACATGGCAGAACCAAGTAGGTACATCTGAGGAGAACATTTGTGTTAACAGTCAGCACCTCTTTTATAAGAAATGTCTTGGTAAAATGTGAATGTAAATGTAAAGCTTTATATAAAAATATGATTTTGATGATTGATAGTGATCTCACCGTGCCCTGGGAACGGTCTTTGACGTCATAGACAGAAAGTTTCACTTGAGTCTGCTGGGTAATTAGAGAGTCTTGAAAAAAAGCAGTGCTACTGAGAAATATTGGGTTGCTTGTACCCTTAAACGAGAAGCAAAACACATGAAATATAAAGATGCATGTTACTATTTCAGTTATAGTAATTTATATATATATCTTTTGGTAAAAGCAATAATACGTTGTGCTTAAATCTCACCTCTATGATCTCAGTCTGCGCATGCTTTGTCCAAAATGCTTGAGGAGGGGTGGTGCAACTCACTGCTACAAAGCTACTTGGTTTACGCTCCAATGTTGGAGTCACTAACTCACTGCATGCTGGGGAAAAAAATAAAATAAAATCCTTCATTCATTTCTATTGTGCTAATGCTTAAACAACATGGATGGGCACGGAATTTATTCAATCCCAGTCTAATGCACAGCACATGTGTGGGGAACTGTCTCTAGCTTTATAAAATTATTGTGTAAAAGCACACAGTATTATTATATGTTAAGGGCATTCAGCATGTTTAAAATACAGAACTGTGCAAAAGTCAGAAAGAAAAAAGTACAGATGCCTTAAAAATTATGGAATGAAATATTCTATACGCTGCATGGTGGTGTGGGGATTAGCACATCAACCTCACAGTAAGAAGGTCCTGGGTTTCGGTCCCGGGCTTGGCAAGGGCATTTCTGTGAGAAGTTTGCATGTTCTCCCTGTGCTTCTGTGGGTTTCTTCTGGGTTCTCCGGTTTCACATTAGGCTAATTGGCTGTTCCAAATTGCCCACAGGTGTGAGTGTGTATGGTTGTGTGTGTGTTGGCCATGCGATGGTCTGGCGAGCTGTTCAGGGTGCATCCCACCTTTGCCCAGAGTTGGCTGAGATAGGCTCCAGCCTCCCTGCGACCGTAATAAAGGATAAAATGGTTCGTAAAATAAATAAATGAATATTTCTATATAAAAACCATATAGAGTGTCTCTCCGCCAGGGGTCCTCTGATCTTTACTTCTGTAAAGTTACTGGAAAAACAAACAAACAAACAAAAAACCCCTGGTTGCTGTTGCCAAAAACAGCTTTTGGAAAGAAGATACATCTTCCAACAAAAACCCAGAATGCATTTTAATAGTGATATAAATAAGTAAAATAAACCTTTTAGTCACCTGAATTTAACTTTTTTGTTAATCAGGTGCCTCTCATTCAAGAAGAACTATTCCCTTATTCAAAGGGAAATCTGAAAAATGTTTTTTTTTTTTTTCCCTCTGGTGAATTGTTTATTAAGATTGTTGTAATTATATTTAATTGCGTGATTAGCAAATTTAAGCATTTTCCAATTTTTACTCAACAACGTTATATAACCAGAGAAAACCATTCTGTTCTGACCCAAAGAGGTAAAAAGTGCTTAGTCATGAAATATTCATAAAGACATAAATATGATCAGAGACCACTTTACAGAAAATATATCTGTGACCCATCACAGAAAAGTAGATATTAAGTCAGAAATGAATAATTTTAAGTTATTGGTATCATGTTGTGGCTGATATCCTAAGCTTTAAAATCATACCAAATTTTCTAACATATGTTGCCAGTTTTGGAGTAACTGACCAAAACCTGCCAGGAATTTTCAGCCTTTTAAACATTCAACTTTGGAGAAAATCTCATTAAAAGTTCAACAAAGTATTTAATAATTTCTGACTTAATACCCACTTTGCTGTAATAAGTCACTTTTTGATTTAGTGATCACAGTGGTACATTTCTGTCTGCTACTTACCCAGACTGAACTCCAGCACTGGCTCATCTGGATCCTGACTATTTCCTGAACACAGATTATTCTGAACATGTTAGCTTGTCGGTGCTATGTGTAAAATAATTTAAATAGTGCAGTGTTCAGAAACAATATAACAAAATTATTCAATCTGTGTCTTACCTGTCAGTGTGAGCCCTATCATTTCAGAAGCGATATCAAACGTGTTAGCACGGTACACAGACCAGGGCCGGTGTCGAGGACTGCGCTCTTTCGCCGCCATTTCTGTAGCAATTTAAACAAATAAACCTTGGCAGTTTTGAAAACTGAAGTGAGGGTGCAGTATTGATGGTATGGATGGGATGGAGTATAGGATGAGGACAAATGTACACCTCAGACCATTATACCTTGGGTATAAAGAAAGGGTGATGGTGAAGTTTGTAGACTTGTTTCACTCCATAAACTAGTCTCCTACAGAGAAACCTGGACAGAGAAGGAAGGAATGAATATCACATTTGTAATTCATCAAACACTTACCAAGACAAATTAGGCACAGAGCATCAGATATGCTTAATGTAAGACAGCAGGTGGGTCAATATCACTATAAGGTGCTTTTGAGACCTCAAAATGTCCACAATAAAAACTTGCGATTTTCCTTTTAACTTATAACAGTGTATTAAGTAGACTGTAGTCTGTTAGAAATGCATGCTAGTCAAGCTCCAACATTTTTAATACATTGTTTGCAACCAGACAAAGTACAAGCAGACCACAAAATATGTCCACCGTCACGGACAAATCTGTGAATAATTATAATTTTTTTTTCATTGCATAGCAGTTATAAAATGTATATTTTCATAAAGATATTTGGTACCTTTCTCAGTAGTTTATGTTGGTTAATAGAAAATTGTTTTAATAATTGTGGAATTACCACAAAAATGTTGTTTCCTTGTAAAACCTGTAAGAGTTGTACTTTTTTCCTCAAAAAAACATCCAACAAGTTATCTGGCGAAAAATGTAAACAATACAATCTGGTCCTCATTTGTTTATAGAGAAACCACACAAAAACTTTTGCTAACTTTTGAAAATATTTTGTTTATTTTCATAAAACATGAAGATGACAGGGTTGACAACAACATGACAAGGTGGACACTGGTGGACAATTATTAAATAACATTAAACTCCTAAGAAAACATTTTTCTATTATTTAACAAAGTGAATGTAAAGTTTAACTTGGAAACAGAAGATGCTCACTTTAAAAACAAAAAACAACCACCACCAAAAAAAACAAAACAAAACAAAACAAAAAAACCCAGAATAATCTCTATAATTGCTCTTCCACGTATTTCCAAACAGACGGCTCAATGTGTAAAGAGCGCCTGTTCAGAGACTCGTTCTGGCATCGTGCTAAGTATCTGCCCATCATGATACTAGCTGATGTTTTCCCGAGGACCTGGCCAAAAGAACTTTGACACTGTGACCTTCCACATGCATAATGACACCTGGTTAGGCCTCTTTGTCATAGTTAAGGACACACCATTCTCCATTATGATTCAGCTCAATCATTTCTGGTCTTCTGTGACTGTCAGCTATCTTTTCTGCTTGTCTTTTTCCGTCTAAGTCTCTTCCCCCTGATGCCGTTGCCTGGAACAGAAAAAAATATGAAAATAGAAGGATTTTTAGTAAGAATTTATGAAGTTATCGAGGTCATTTTATGGGGAAATAAAAAGTTGAAAATGGCTTTTCATATAAATCAATTAATCACATAGCTAAACTTCCATGTTACAACCTGGAGGGCCCCGGCTCAGGAGCGTCAGGAATCTTAGGGGTGTTGGGCGGTGTCTCTGACTGCAGCAAAGCACTGGCCCTGGCTTAGGCCCTGGCTTGCCTTTTTGCCCCTTTCCATTTCTTCCTTTTTGTCCTCTTCTCTCTCTGATTTAGCTCATTAATACCCAACTTCTTTTCAGTCTCCCAGTGTTTTTTCTATCTGTCTCTCTTTCTCCATGTACTTTCTCTTTCTGTCAGGGTCAGCATCACAACTTTTCCGATACCGCTTTGCTTTCTTGGCCTCACTTATGGCCATTCCTTAAAAAAGTGACTGATTACCCCCCTTACCCCTTTAGTCTTGCTAAACTATGATTACCTAGCCTTGGGAATTTGCTTAGCTGTGCAAACAGGCTAAGGCTGAATTAGAATAAAATTCATCTAAAGACCTGCTGATACTGATACCACAAAAATCACCCACATTGATTATACTCTTCGTTTATACTGTAAAAATTCAAATATGTAATAAAATATGTGTTCAGAATACATTCTGAACACATTCCCTGTCGTGTACCATGTCCACCCTGTTACTTGGTGACAGGGTGGGCAGTGACAGAGTGGACAGTTTTGGCTAAAGTTAGCATTTAATGAACACATGTTGGACCCTGAGTTAGCAAAATTTCTGAAAAGTTTTATATTAAACAATATTTTGTGGTAACAGGATGGACCGGCTAAGCTCGACAACATCCAGGTACAAACACAATATGATGAAAATTAGGAAATATAAATGTAAATACTTACTGCTCTTGCGGAGTTTGTTTTCACCTCCACTGAAGACACTCAAGACGTTGATGATGACATCAGTGTTTGGATCAGCCAAATTCTTAATGGGGTGATTCCCCCAAAGTGACAGGGTGGACAACAATTTCAAGGACACGTGTAGAATGTTAAATATTCCAATGAAAATAAAATATAAATTATTATAATAATAGATAAGAACTGTTATTTTTGTGTTTTTGTGTTCATCACAGCTGCGATCTTATGTGGGGTCTGTGGTGATTCATATGTTGGAATGACTTTCTTTTGAAGAGCTCATTACTACATACACAGTGAGTGTATCAAGTGAGTCATCATGCATTTATTTGTCTTGCTTTAAAAAAGAAAAATGCCCAAAATTTTGCAAAAGGTGTGAGAAGAAAGAAGGATGAAATAATAATAAAGTAGAAAAAAAAATGTTGGTACAGGCAGAAACAGTGATGAGACAGATTTGCAGCTTATATATCCCTGCAGTGCTGGCAGCTGAAGCTGAAATGCTCCTTTTGTATCATCATTGCAAATGCAATCATTCAAAGGTAGAGCTATAAAACAATCAGTACCAGAATTATTATTATTATTATTATTATTATTATTATTATGTATCTGCTCTATTAAAATGTACATAGTTTAGCCATGACAGAAGGAAGGAAGGAAACTGTCCTCTGACACTGAGCAGTTCGGCTTCACTGGAGCTTAAAATCACCCAACAGCCGTAAACAATTTATCTGTATTCAGTGTATTGTGCAGCCCACTAACCTACTGATATCTCAAAAAAGATTGGGCCTTAGTGTTTTACTAAAAAAAATAAAATAAATAAAGCTGCAACAGCTGATTACAGAAGAAACCAAATGAAAGATCAGAACTATAAATCAGAAATGCTGTAATTAAAGATCACCACTGACATTTCACATTGCTGATTATTGACCCTGTGCATAGCTGATGCTGATTTGCTTTTTTCTTAATTTCATAAAAATAGGATGAGCAAACTGACTTTTCACAAAGTAGCCTTTCTCTGTTAACAGAGAAGGATGCAGAAAAAAACCTATTCAACCATAATTGAATTTTTAAAATCGAATTAAATTTAGTATAATGTTAATATCATTTTACAAGAATCCATTGTGCTGTAACCTGCAGTACTCTTTCCTGAAGTGTGACTCACAGTTATCCATCAGATCTTTTTATATATCAGTTTGCAACCAGGATACAGGCTGCCCATCTTGCAGTATATGTGAGCTTGTCACTCTTTCTGGTAACATGAATAAGACAAAGAATCAATATATCATTTATTCAATTTTATTTATAAATAAATGCGCACAGCATAAATAAGCAATATCACACTGGCAAGAAAGTTGTTGTTGTTGCCCTGAATATTAGAATGGTTATGATTCAGAATTAGCCAAGAAGTCTTTATTCAGCCACAGCTGGATTGTGCTGACTGACAAACAGTAAGTAGGACGTGTAGTAATGGTTTCTGTATAATAAACTAATGCTAGAATTAGGATTTTATGTAGAAAACACAAACAATAGAAGTGAAACAAACAGTGAAATGTACTCATGATGTTATATGAAATATTAACAATTTTTTGGGATATTTCCATTGTAGAACAATTAGTCTAGCTCTTCTTTATTTGATCATAACTGGCGACTGATGCAGACCCCCCCCCCCAGTATTGAAATAATTCTACTAATAAGTATCTGGTTGTCATAACATCAAATAAGCAACATGTATGGTTAAAACTTAATTAGCATGTTAACTATTGACTACAAAAATTAACACTGTTACTAACTCATCCACTCATTTGCCAAACCACTTAATCCCATTAGGGTTGCATGGCTGACACTGAGTAAAGGTGGGGTACCCTCTAAACAGTTCGCCAGACCATTGCAAAGCAACACATGCTCAACCAATCACTCTCAAACTCACACCTAGAGGGAAAGTTGGAGGAGCTAATTACCCTAATGTGCATGTCTTTGACTGTGGGAGGAAACCATAGTACCTGGAGGAAACCCACACAAGCATGGGGAGAACATGCAAACTCCACACAAGTTGGGGACTCAAACCCAGGACCCTCTTACTGTGAGGTGGATGTGCTAACCACTAGGCCACTGTGCTGCCCCATTGAAAACCCTGAATTTGGCAGTGCATTTAAGAAATATAATTTCATATGACATATGAATAAAATGCAAGCTACATAAAGATCACTACACATAAATATTAAAAACACGGCAGCCAAGTCCCCATGTTCTTCGTCTACTAACAAAAAGGACTTGACTTCTGTAGCTGTGTGCAGGTGACGTCATTAATGTGAGGCAAACATTGTATGTCAGCCCAGGTCTACCTCCATCTTCCTTCTTTCATAATACATGTTATTTTTTTTACAACCACATCCTAAAATGTGTGCCTAAGAAGGAACTTCTTCTCTTTGTTTCTGCTCAAGGCTTCTTCCTTTTCTTTCAGTGCAATCACTGGTTGATGTCAATACACATAGACCACCCTGATATACACTATATGGCCAAAATGGGGACACGTGACACAAATATATAATTGTTGAAGTGTATATGTTCATCTTTACTTATATAACAGCCTCTACTCCCTTGGCAAGGCCTTCCGCTAGATTTTGGAGCATGGCTGTGGGGATATGTGCTCATTCACCCACAAAAGCATTACTGAGTTCAGCACTGGAAGGCATGGTAGAATAGTGGTTAGCATGTCCACTTCACAGCAAGAAGGGCAAGGAATCGATTCCTGAGTTTGGGCATTTCCTGTGTGGAGTTTACATGTTCTCCATGTGTTTGTGTGGGTTTCCTCCAAGTATTTTGGTTTCCTCCCACAGTCCAAAGACATGCACAGTAGGCTAATTGCCTGTTCCAAATAGCACCTAGGTGTGAGAGTGAGTGTTAATGGTTGTATGTGTGTTGGCCCTGTGATGGACTGGTGAGCTGTTCAGGGTGTACCCCGCCTTCGCCCAGGGTCGGCTGAGGTACTGGCTTCAGCCTCCCTGTGACTCAAGTAGGATTAAGGTGCAAATGCATGAGTGAGTGAGTGAGTGAGTGAGTGAGTGATGAGTTCAGTGCCTAAATGTCTTGTGTTGTTAGGTGAAGAAACTTGGTGCATAACTGGAATTTCATCCCAAAGGTTTTCAGTGGCGTCAGACCACGGCTCTATGCAGGCACCTGGAATCCTCCACACCTATCGTAGCAAACCATGTGTTTATAGAGGTTTCTTTATGCACAATGGCATTACCATATGTTTGAGCTGTTTAATCCAATAGTAAAAAATATTGAAGCTACTGCAGGCAAAGACTTTCTAAACAATAATGTGCTTCCAACTTGGGGCAAAGGTTTGAGAAAGATCGACATATGGGTGGGATGATCAGGTATAACCTACTTTTCTACTTTATTAGTCAAAAAAAAACCCCACAGTGGTTTATATCCTGCCAGGTGTCAAAGCCTTCTTTATAACACTGAATAGATATAGTATGATGTTTCCTGCTGTGCCGCTTCTTATCCATTTTCCATTAGTACTGAGCCCTTTATGTTTACTGTGAGCACATTAACAACTCTGAGTAGGGCAGCCAAATGTGCTATACACCAAAAAAAATTTATGAAAAGGACCATTTCATAAAATGCCAACATAGAACAAGCATAACAAGTCTAAAAGCCCCAGCATCAGCGTGCAGCAAGTAAATGTCAGGAAATCTAATATACAGTTTTGCCTCTGTGACCTTCAAAAGTAGGTCAAGGTCACTCATGCACAAACTCTTCCTAGCACTCAAGGTAGTGAGCCAGCATACCAATTTTGAAATCCCCAGCTTCAGCGTGCGGTAAGTAAATGTCCGGAAACTAAAGTGTGATGGACAGACAGATGGATGGAACCCATTCTTATAGCTCCCGAGCCACTTTGTGGGTGGAAGCTAAAATATATTCTCATCAAGATAGACACATAATGTGCACTTTTCTCCCTGAAAGTTTGCAAAATATAATTTTGCTATCTATCTGTCCTTTACATCACAGCCCTGCTTATTAACCATAAACTGTAGTTTTCTTGTAATATGCTATATTTCAATGCTGCAGCAAGTAGCAGATGGTAAACTGAAAGAATTTTTATGGAACAAATCAGCAATTAGGAACCGAAATAGATGCCCAACACTCTGTAAACAAGCTGAGTCAGACAAAATGAGAGCGGTGTGATCACAGTCCAACTTCTTGCCCAACTCCTATGAACAAGCATGCCCTTAGCACAGCATCCCTCCATTCATTCCCTAATTCAATTGGTTCACCACTGCTGAGTCTCAGGGAAATAGTGTTGTTGTAGCAAACAAGATAAATCCAATTACAAGGATATAACAAAACAAACTTACGATAATTAGCAAAAAGTAAGCTATAAATAGAGTGATGCATGGATGATGAAGTGGAAAGTGATGATATTGAATTGTCAAAATTAAACAGAGCACAGAGACTACAGCAAGAGAAAAACGGCTTTTAAAACAGAGTAAAACATATTTATAAATATATAAATATATAAATAATGGAGGGGCAGTGGTGGCCTGGTGGTAAGGTGCTGGATTACTGATCCCAAGGTCGGGGGTTCAAGCCCCACTATCGACGG
>JAQMYF010000012.1:40284731-40295089 GCA_030014195.1 Neosilurus mollespiculum | reverse complement strand
TATATATATAATTTTAAACCTTACTGCCTTTTTTGTTCTTTTTGTTCTCATCGTGCGGTGACACTTTCCAGAAATATGCAGAGAGGTAAAGCGAATTCTATAAATTGTCTAAAATAGTTTGTGAGTGGGTGTGTGGGCACACTTTCAACTTGTCCTGCATTAAACTGTTGTGCCATTCATGTGTTCCCAACTCATGACCATTGTTCTTTGGTTAGACTTCTGTATGCTAACTGTGACCTTGACTAGGATAAACCTGTTACTTCACTTTTTACCTTTTTGAATACAGGTTTCAACATGTACCACAAAATTACCATATGGATACCAGAGACCTGCTTGCTTATTGCTGTAGGGCTTATAGTGGGGGGTATCATGCACTCCGTCCATGAAGAACCCCCTGCTGTCCTCTCCTTCAGTGTCTTCTTCATCTACATGTTGCCACCCATTATCCTGGACTCAAGCTACTTTATGCCCACTAGGCCCTTTTTTGAAAATATTGGCACAGTGATGTGGTTTTCTATCGTGGGGACCTTGTGGAACTCCATTGGCATGGGCCTGTCTCTTTTTGCTATCTGCCAGATCCCAGCTTTTGGTGTTCAGGATATCAACCTGCAAGAAAACCTTTTATTCGCCTCCATTATATCAGCTGTGGACCCTGTTGCAGTGCTCAGTGTATTTGAGGATATCAGCATCAATGAGCAGCTTTACATTGTGGCTTTTGGCGAGTCCTTATTTAACGATGCTGTGACTGTGGTGAGTGACCTTTCATAATAAGCTTTGTAAAACATATTAAGAAGGAGCATTTTTTTGATAGAGATACAGAATGAAAGAGCCTCTGATGACAAAACTGTTTTCCTTTAGCTTCCTAATACTGATACCTTAAGTTTAACTGACTGGACTGGAACAACTTCATGCTACTGCAGTTTGAGGGAGTTTTATCAATAAATACCTCTTACTTAACATACATTTTTTTTCTACAGGTTTTTTGAGTGATGGCAAAGTGTATTATTGCAGAAAAAGCAATATCATTATTGTATTACTGGTTTTAGTTTTCCTGTTGCATAACAGTAGCAGGAATCCACAGCGGCAGTTTCAGTTGGAATTTTCTGTTACTGTGAACAGGTGAATGCACAGCAGGTATCATATTTACTCACAGTAATTTGAACCACCAGCAAATCTGACTACAAATGTCATGCTCCCTTTTATTAGCATAAATTTTACATAATACGAAACAAAGCATATAAATGGGGCGTGTTTTGTGTTGTGTCTGTCTTGCTTGCTTTTTTCCGTATACTACTTCACAAAAGGATTGAAAACGCAAACATGTGTTCATATAAGAGCAGGTGAGGTCAGTCCCTGGGAACAGAGGAATAAAGGAAAGGGAAAGGATGGTTAAACCTCCTGCCATCGGCCCAGAACAATGCCTTTGGAAACAGATAACTTTATGAGCTTTTATAAACTTGCATGCTCTTGGTTGCTTGTTAACTTTATTTAATGAAATCATTTTGTTAGTTGATGCATTTAAGTTTTGTGTAATATGCAAAATCAAAACATAGCCATGGTATTTCATATTAAACTATATGTAAAGCAAATTCACAGATTTGTTTCTCATCACATTATACATGTTAGAAAGTAGTTGCTGAAATTGTGTGAAAAGACTGAACTAAGCAATACTTGTGGGGTTATACCGTTAAATAGTTTTTCATCATTTTCATATTCAGGGTTGTTTTAGGCACAATAACTCGACCTCCTCCTCTCTTGCCAATCCCCCCAGCACTGACATGCACTGACACACAAACTCTGTAACCAGTGGGACTGATGCTGATGTTTATTTGAAGGGACCTTGATAGGTTTCATTTAATTGATTTAATCATGTAATAGCCAATGAAAGTCTAAATAAATGACATGAGCTCTATTTGCATCCATGAAAATCAAGCAAAGCTAATCTCTGCTTACCTTTTTTTTCTCAGTAATGTTGGTTTAGATCCATTTAAATCCATTCAACAGCCAGAGGCACATTGTTTGCAGCTAAGTACACCTGTATTCCAACAACAAATGTTCAGAATTTTATACAGAAATTTAGGCATTAGATAAGAAAAAAGATTTTCATAAAATTAATAAAATGTTTTATGACTTTTATAATCTGCAGAATCTGTACTTTTTTGGCAATTGGGCATTGCTTAGCATCCTGAGCAGACACGCCCCCAAGACTGTGAAACCTGGTTTTATATACTTGCTGATTGTTTTAATCATTCAGATTAGGTTGGGTGATTTAATAACATCTTCTGTCATGTAACAAACTCAGAAGCATACACTATTACTGGTTTATTGGACTTTAATGGTTTGCCACTCCACAGAACACCAGCTACATTTTACATCTATACATCTCATATAACTCACCCTTGAAATGCATCTGTTTCAGGTGTTGTATAATCTCTTTAATCATGTGGTGAGCCTGCCAGTGGTCGATGCAGCAGATGTGTTTCTGGCCGTGGCATGCTTTTTAGTGGTAGGCCTTGGGGGAATTCTCTTTGGCTGTGTGTTTGGCTTTGTGGCAGCTTTCACTACACGCTTTACAAGGAAGGTGAGCGAGATTGAGCCACTCCTTATTTTCATGTTTAGCTACCTGTCCTACCTGCTGGCTGAGCTGCTATCCCTCTCAGGCGTCATGGCGTGAGTAAAGTCCTGTACAAATACAGACTTAATTTTACACATATCAGTGGAAGGCGAAATAAAATCACACTCACAGAAAAATATTTAAACAGTATATATTTACCAGAGTATAATCATTGTGCTGTTACAGTATTGTGACCTGTGCCTTGACCATGAAGTACTATGTGGAAGAGAATGTGTCCCAGCGCTCGTGCACCACTATCCGACACACCATCAAAATGCTTGGCACTGTGTCAGAGACCCTTATCTTCTTCTTCCTGGGTGTTATTACTGTAACAACAGACCATGAGTGGAACTGGGGTTACGTTCTCTTTACACTGTTATTTGCCACAGTATGGAGGGCTATAGGTAAGAGATAAAATTTTATTCTCTTTAAGTATAACAGGATTCAAGAAATCATTCTTTTTAAACACGTGCCCCGGTTACTGATATCCCTGGTATTTATAGTGAAACTTAATCATATGATCCAATAACGTTATACATTTTTGAGTTGATTGGAGTGCGTAAGAGTGACAAGCTCAAAGAATGACTTCCTCGCTAACACATAAGATGTGGCACATTCCCAAATTCCACCACCAGCATAGGAAATACAAGAGAACACACAAAGCAAATGAGAGAGCAATGTGTTGATCTTCAAAAAAAATGAATAAATAAAATAAAGGGATAAGTCGCCCTTTGTAAGTCAGATACTCACCTGGATAAAAACCCCCATTTCTACTTTTGGGGAAATAATAAAAAATTTAACCTCATTAAAACCCTGTGGGTGAGATGAAGAGGAGAGAACACAACAGAGGACCTCTGTAAAGAGGAACGATCTCAGATGCCTTCCAAATGCTCTGTATTTTCCAGCCGTAAAGTATGAGAGAAGATGATTCTGTGCTGCTTTTTGGGCAAAGGGAGGTTGTACAAACTAATAAATGCAGGGGCACCAGTAATTGTTGCACATGTTTTTTCTTGGAAATTATATACAGGGATTTGTTTTTCTCTGACTAAATGAATTTCAGTGATGGGATTTCAAATGGGTTTTCAAATTTCTTTCAATGAGATGAAGTTACTTAACCTAAAAGTGGATTTTTTTTTTTAAAACCATTTAATTAATCTTAAAAGGGTCAACAGTAATCATGGAGATGACTGTACATAATTTAATGTTTTTTCCAGAAAAATCAGATAATCATTCAGCGCAGTTTATCTAGCTGGCTAAATATCTATTGTCTTCCAGGTATCCTGGTATTGACGCAAATGATAAACCCTTTCCGCACTATATCCTTCAGCTTCAAAGACCAGTTCAGTCTGGCCTATGGTGGCCTTAGAGGGGCTATGACATTTTCATTAGTTTTCACTCTTCCAGAGACTATTCTTCGTAAAAACCTTTATGTCACCACCTGCATTGCTCTCATTATCTTCACAGTCTTTGTCCAGGTATTTTCTTACTGGAATATTTGTTACTTTATGGTCATTTTTGATTAGAATTAATTCATAATTAATAAGCAGTGATTCTTCTATCATATTCAAGCTTATGCAAATTACATACAATGTTGAATCCCTTAGTGGCAGAAAATAGAAAGTGAGTAATGTATTAAAATATCAATGCAGAATTAAGAAGCATGTTATAATCCAAGAATATGCTTCCCCTTATTGACATGGTTTTCCTTTTTTGTAGGGTACCAGTATAAGGCCATTAATTGAACTGATGAACGTTCGAAAGACGAACCGGGATCACGGTACCATTAATGTTGAGCTTCACACCAGGGTGGGTATATCTTGGACCATTTTTCTGATGTGGAAGACTGATATTTACACTCCTGACTGATGAAGAACCAAGATTCATTTACCAGTTCTGCACTAATTATTATATACACATGGATCTGAAAAATAAAGACGAACTGGTCATTATCAAGCTGTTGTGTGTTTCAGCTGATGGAACATACCATTGCAGGGATAGAGGATGTTTGTGGACAGTGGAGTCACCACTCAATAAAAGACAGGTAAAAACTAGGCCCCTGACCCCTCAGAGAGGAGACTGTATTACAAAAAATACGTTGCATTTGATTTGTAAATAGCACTTGTATAAAACAGTTGTGCATTATTATTATTATTATTCATTTATTAATTTCGGTGGGCAGCGTGGTGGCGTAGTGGTTAGCATTAGTGCTTCAGAGCAAAAAGGTCCTGGAATCGAGCCATGTGGCTGGTGAGGTTATTTTCTGTATGGAGTTTGCATGTTCTCCCATTGCTTACATTGTGTCCTCTGGGTGCTCCAGTTTCCTCCCAAAGCTCAAAGAAATGCACATTATGCTAACTGACTATTCCAGTTTGCCCCTAGGTATAAATGAGCGTGTATGAATATCTGTTCTAGAGAACAGGTCCTGTAGGTGGCTTGCAACCCACTCAAGTAAAAACATACATTGCAACAGAAACCATAAAAGTGGCCCAGTGCATCATGGGTGCAGAATGTGATTTAGTGAGTGATTCGTAAGATTTGGATCAAAGCAGCTTCTTAAAGTTACTTATTGGATTTTGTTTGGTTTGTGAATTGCATTTGTGTAGCCATGCCATTGTTTTATAGTTATTCTTAGCACAGTCTCTGCTAATTATGCTGGTGCTTGAAAGTTTGTGAACCTATTGACCTAATGTGACCTAAAACATCAGATTTTCATATAAGCTGTATATAATAGTAGTTAAAAGGAACCTTGTTGGAGAAAAAGATCCAGCATTACTAAATATGTGAGTGGCAGCACTATGGGAATCATTGCATTCAGATTCACTTGTACAGCAACAACAACAGCAGCCAAACATTTCCTGTGACTGTTGATCTTTTTTGCACAGTTCTGATCAATTTTAGCCCAATTTTCTGTTTAGAACAGCTTCAACTCTGGGATGTTTATAAGGGTTTCGTCAGATGGAATTGCTCATACAATATTTCTATACTTTGAGTTGGGCATTTTAAAATATTAACTTTATTCTTCTTTAACCGTTCTTGGGTAAAATGATTTGTGTGGTTAGGGTCATCGCTTTGACGCGTGACCCACTTTCTCTGGGTATTCAGTTCATGGACAGATGTTTTGACATTTTTCCTTTTAAATCACTGGTATGATTCAGAATTCACTGTTCTATGAAAGCAAGCCATGTTGACCTAGATGCAGCCCAAACTATTACTTCTACCTTTTATGGAATTTGGCTGATGTCCATATCCAGAGCAAATTAAATAAATGCTTTGAATTCACTATCAGTGAATACATCTGGCTCACTAGGACCCGGGATAAAAATAATATCAGCCTAAAAACACTATTGGGTGGCAATACTGTAAGAAACCATACAAAGTGAGTCAACTCCTAATTGTTATCCCATTGAGTGAAAACTCCAGACTATAAATTTACTTTTAAATCAACTGCTATTCTTCACATACTTTTGCCATATTCTTACAGATACAGTAGGTAATACTGGACCATATTCCTTAACAAACAATTTATAAAAACAAAAGTATAATATTTTTCACCTATTAACTGGATTCTCCTTATCTACTTTTAGGACCTGTGAGAAAATCTGATTACATTTTAGGTTGTATTTGAGCAAAAATTTCTTTTATTGTCATTATTATTTTTTTATTTTAAAGTTTCCTATAGGTGGCGGCATGGTGGCGTAGTGGTTAGCACGTTCGGCTCACAGCAGGAAGGCCTGGGTTTGATTCCCAGCTCAGGCGTTTACGTGTGGAGTTTGCATGTTCTCCCCGTGCTTGCGTGGGTTTCCTATGGGTACTCCGGTTTCCTCCCACAGCCAAACAAAGGCTAATTGTCTTTTCCAAATTGCTCTTAGATGTGAGAGTGAGTGTGAATGGTTGTGTGAGTGTTGGCCCTGTGACGGCCTGGCATGCTGTCAAGGGTGTACCCTGCACTCGCTCAGAGTTGGCTGAGATGGGCGCCAGCCTCCCCGTGACCCTAATTAGGATTAAGCGGCTTAGAAAATGAATGAATGAATAAATGAATGAAGTTTCCTATAGATTTATACATTTTATACATTTTGTATCATATTAATGACTATGAACAGCTTGATTTTTGCACTTAATTCTAACTCATGATGAACTTAAGGTAAAATATGTATATATTTTTTCCTTTAGGTTTATGAGGTTCAATAACCGTTACCTGCGTAAGATTTTGATCCGTGAGAACCGGGCTGAATCAAGCATTGTGGCTCTTTACAAAAAATTGGAGCTTCAAAATGCTATGGAGATGTTGGACACGATGTCTGGTGACATAGACACAGTGCCAATCATTCCAGTGGAGTATGTCTGCTTTATATAGTTATTGTTAATAATAAAGCTTCTGCACATATTGCTCCTATGATAATTAATCTGGCATAACATTGATGCCAAATTAAATATGCCAATGTTGAAGGTTACAGTGTAGCTGACTTTTTCTCTGGTATATTTTGTAGTGAGAAAAAGTCAAAAAAACCCAAGAGGACTTTGATCACAGCAGATCTGACATCCGTGCATGACATTCTATCTAAGCACATGTATAAGATTAGACAACGGGTAAGTTTAACACTGTGTGGAACTTAAGTTAGTAGTAACTTTACTAAAGTTATCTATTAGTATAATCATCCAAAATCACTAGATCATTTTGGAATAGTGCTGTTGTTAGTTTTTATTATTACTGTGACATCTGGCGTCTTGTGATTTGATGTTTTATTCTTTTAGACAGTGTCCTTCACCAATAAACATGCCTTGCCTAATGAGAGCAGAGACAGAGAGATCCTGATGAGGCGACACAGCAGCATCCGACGCAGCCTTAGATCTGGAAGACCCCAAACCACAGTAAGAAACACTGTTTCTGCTCCTGTATGGCATTACTTTGCTTATTTTTTTAACTTCGCACCTCATTTTTTTCTGCTGTACCCATATTTCTCCAACTCTACTTCAGGGTGCAGCTGTGGGCTCAGAATATTTTTCTCTTCCCGTGGTTCAGAGTCTGAACTCCAGATTTGCTACAGAAAGATTCAACAATAATGGTAAGGACTAGTTATACAGTGGTGCTTGTCATGTGAACCCCTTAGAATCTTCTATATTTTTTCATACATATGACCTGAGACATCATCAGATTTTTCACACCTAAGTCCTAAAAGTAGATAAAGAAAACACAGTTAAAGCCTCCATGTCAAGATATTTCACTGGTATTTTTATATTTTAATATATATATATTTTAAAACATGGAATTCTCATAATTCCTGCTTGAACACAAGACAGAAACCCAGAAGCCATGACTGACAACATATTTGGGGGAACTACCGCATGTAAACAAGTACATGGTGACTGGAGAACACAAATTCACTGCGGCGTTAGATGCTACCGAAATGGAAGAAAGTGCTGTCCAACTCGAACATTTTTCACTCTCAGGCTTTGATTCAGATGGCAATGTGTAGCCAAAACACGTCACACACAGAAGTCGGAATTCAAAACTAAGTCTGTGCGCTGGTGGTAGGAAATTTAAAATTAGCGATATTTTTTGCAATGGAGTCATTTCCATGAGATATTTGTACATTTTACTAAAAATAATGCAAGTATTAATTTTGTGGACTCGAGGGGATATCTTAACATGGGGAATTTGAATAAATAACAATAATATTATATTTGGTTATAAGGTGAATGATGAATAGACTTGATGTATGAAAAAATTGCCTAACCAAATTTATTTATATTGGTTGTCTTTTGTATTATCCTAAATTTTTCTGGTGATCAAAAACAACTGTGATATGAATAAAAAAAACGAGGAAATCAGAATGGGACAAATATTTTTTAATACTTGAGGCACAGGAAGACACACACTCTCTCTCTCTCTCACACACACACACACACACACAAAACAACTGGAAGTCATTCATTTCCAATGTTGACTGGGCTACACTGAGTGATATGACAGCATGAGTTGCCTGGCAACAAAATCATCATGCTGACCAAAATAAGTTAAGCTGTGTTCAACTTTATGCAAATGTGCAGATTTAAATGAGCAGAGAGTAGCAATTTCACTAACAGGGCATGTGTGTTCCTTCATATATTTTCAAGCACCACCCCATGTACTGCTGATCACAAAGAAGCAATAGAAATTTTTTTTCTACATAAAAAAAAAAAAAAGAATTTTTTCTGGAAAAAATGGAACATCCATTGATGCTTCAAGATCCAGAGATTTCTAGCTTGGAAAAAATGCATGTATGATTTTACACTGATTCAGAATAAAATTTCTATTCTGAAACAATTGCAATTTAATTGAATTAAATTTCTTATTAATGGACCTCAAATATCAATTGTTATTAAACTGTGTTTTCCCCTTTACTCAAACTGGTCTGAAGACAGCCAAACTCATTATACTATATCACATGTTGTACTCTTATGCCAAGTGATTCCTTGTTAAAGGTTATTTTTATGGTAACATGATTAGTAGCGTAATCATCACTGTTAAGCCTTTTATTTGTTTAGTATAATATAGCGGTTCCTGTATTTATCCAGGTGATTCTGACACTGCGATGAATCCTAACTACCCTTTAGCCAGGCCCAGATACAGGCAACCTTCACGTACATCCTCAATGCCAATGACACCCCTGAGGAGACTGGAGCCCTTTAATGAGACCATAGTAGATGAGGTAATTGAGGAGCAGACGGGGTATGGTTCATCCAGCTTAAGCCCCGGCTTCACGAACTCCAGGCGCTCAACTTCACAACAGTACTTCTACCCCAGGGCCGGTCACCGTGAGCCTTACGGAGAAGACGGTCGACCTGTATCTTCTGCTAGAATATGGATTCCAGAGCCACCTGAGCAAAGCACTGGTGAGGCACGGAACCCTCTGCTAAGGAGACCGCAGTGGAAGCCACAGGATCCACGAGGCCAGCAGAAGTGAAAGTTATGTTGAATTTTAACCAAACTAGGTGGGTAGTATAACCCAAGGAAGTGCACTACTGTTCCTGGGCCAGTAAAAAACCCAAAAAAACTGGATTAAGTCAGAAATGCTATCACTTATGAACTCTTGTAGAACTTTTTTTACTAGGTTGTTAAAATTATACAGAATCTAGTAACGTAAAGTTAATGAAAATATAGAAAACTCTTCTTTAATAATGCTGGTACACTTTCTGTTCCTTGTTGTAAATCATTAGGACTGGCCCTTATTCGTCACAATTGTGTAGAAATGAGCTCAGATTCGGGTGCATGGAATTTATATTTTTGTAAAACTGTAACCGGTCATGCAACATCAAATCAAGCAGTCATTTTAGCACAATGCATGTTAGCTGCGGGTAAATAAGACACGAGTTTGCTTGTACAGATACACTGAAGATGTGTTACTGCATGTTAGCCATCAGACAACTATTTTGTGTGTTTGTTTTTTAATCAAATTTACCCATGTACATCTATAATGAATAAGGCCAGAATGTTTAAACCATAGAATTGTTATTATTTGAAAATGATTTCAGAAAGTTTGTTTGATTTTCCATGTTGTTTTTTTGAAAAAAAAAAAAAAAAAGGAATATATTTTATTAACAGTTTTTTATATGTTGTGAAACAACCAAATAAAAAAATAATTAAACTTTTCTAAGTCAGTGCACCGTCTTTTGCATATACAGTGGGGCAAAAAAGTATTTAGTCAGCCACCAATTGTGCAAGTTCTCCCACGTAAAAGATGAGAGAGGTCTCCAATTTTCATCA
>JAQMYF010000012.1:40252833-40262833 GCA_030014195.1 Neosilurus mollespiculum | reverse complement strand
ATTCAGCCTACTCTTGATGAACCAGCAATGGTTCTTTTACTTTTCTTTCTACACATGAGCCATACTGATCACAACCCCATCCCCCATACTGTAAACAGATTTTTGGAGGGCAAGGAAATCAAAGATTATATTCAAAGATTATATAAAATAGATTCAAATCTATGAACTGATATTTTAATTCTCATGTGTCATATGTTGAATTAGTCTTAATTTATTCTAAAATGTCCCATATTTAGCAGTGTCATCTCAAATCAAGAAGGTTCTGGGTTCAAATCTCATGGTTAACTGGGGCCTCTCTATGTGGTGTTTGCATATTCGTCCTGTGCCTGTGTGGGGTTCCCTTCAGGTGCCCTGGGACCAAAAAGACATGCAGATGAAATCAAATGGCTACCTGTATTGTGTGTAAACTTAAAAAAAAGAACAGAGGTTCCGCCTTTCACACACTCAAGCCTTTAGCAGACACACTCATAACGTCTTAAAGCAGGCAGTACTGCTTATTTTTTCATGCCCTTAAAACCTCAATTAGAATGTTGCAAAAATTTGTTTAATGTGCAGAACATACTTTCATAAACCAGTTCTAGGATTTTTGGAATGTCATGTAAGATGCTGCTCGCGATGGTGGCAGGAGGAAAATCACACACTCACCTTCAACCTCTCAGTTATAACAGACCTGGAGTTTGTTAATGTCACTACATTGGACTACACTGAGGTAATTTTACCTTCACCTTTTCACTCGAGCAATGCTTTTATCTTTATGTATTTTAATTATTTAATTATATATTTTTCATAGTAAATATATTCTGACACTGTAACAATCACTTCTAATCCTTATTATATCATCTGTCACACAGGACAATAAGCTGGTCACTGTTTTCTTTTTTTATCCTTCTTTTTCTTTTTTTAAAGTCTTTTTCTCTCTCAAGACTGCAGTCAGTGCATGCGAGGAGCAATAGTCTGTATCGTTCAGCACCGTCATGGTTACAGTCCCACAAAACCAGCACTGAAACCCAGGAACAGCAACAACATTTGTGGCATTCTGTAGAGTATAAAGAAGAAAGAATGACAAGGTAATCATCTCCATAAACACCTGGAACTTGTGCAAAGAAACTAATGATGAGTCCTTACACTGTTTCTTCATTTAAACCAATTTTTCCCTAGAAGCTGCATGTGTGTACATGTGTGTATGCTTGTACATTCATGCAGGCAATGCAAAATCATGCAGGTAAAGGTGAACCACTACAGATAATGTTCTCATCCAAAATTAAATAAATGTTCCGTGTGGTTGTTTGAAGGAAGGAGCCTGAATAAAATTAATGGTGTTATCAAACAAAACATTTACACAGGCATATTAAAAGTCAGTAAACACCTTTCATTACTGAGCTACGTTTATGTACAGTATATTAATAAATGAATAATTTAATAAATTTTGTAATGTTAAAATATCTGTTTATAAATCATGACACAGCTCCTTTAAGTATGTGCAATCTCTCAGACTTCAATCATGACATTGATATTGGATTAGATTTTGATGGGAATATTTCAGAAAGTGTTGATCTTCTGGGAATTTCACTCACACCAGTATCTAGAATTTATACATTATGGTGCAAAATACAAAAAACTTTGAATGAGCATTAGTTGTGTGGGAGTAAATGACTTTTTGATTAACCCTGGGGGCATTACTTTCATGATATCCACGGTTTGAGAGAATCATGGTGAGCGTGGGGGGTTGTGGAACCAAATCATTATGATCTTGAGGGAAGTTGAGGGAATCTTAATGATCTTTAGGGAATTTGGTAGATTCGAGATGATCTTGTGGGATCTGGGTTGAAATATGATGATCATGATGATTGTGACAAAATTTTTGACTGTCAAAAATTTTGCCATGATTATTACGATTTATTATGATTTGTTGCCAATTGTGATAGAACGTGGGGATTGTAGATAAGTGTAGTAGAGCTTAACAGACCTTAACAGACCTTGATGCGCCAATGTAGGGGATCTTGATGAACTTGAAAACACAATTTCTACAAGTTTGGATGCACCCTGCTTCCTTGTTGTACCCAAATCCTGCATCAAACGTGGTCATAAATCATGGAGCTTCATGCTTTTTTTGAATCGTGGAAATCATGGACATCATGGCCCAGTGTAAACGCAGGGTAAGAGAAGTCAGAAGAAAATGGCCAATTTGGTTTGATCTTCCAGAAAGGGCATAATTCATTCATTTCTTCATTTTCTGAACCGCTTAATCCTAATTAGGGTCGCGGGGAGGCTGGCGCCCATCTCAGCGCGCTCTGAGCAAGGGCAGAGTACATCCTGGACATCTCGCCAGGCCATCGCAGGGCAGAAAGGGCATAATAACTCATATAATTACTATTTACCACTGTGGTTAACAGAAAAGCACCACAGTATGCACAAAACACCAAACCATGAGGTGGAAGGGCTACACCGGCAAAAGACTATATTGGATTCCTGTCAACCAAAAACAAGTGGTCCTCCATAGATTTTGAAGGAGATGAATGGAAAAAATGTGTCCCGGACAACACACGGCTCTGATCTCTACTCACAGCACAGTGCTAATTGGTAGCTGGTTTCTCTGCTCTCTGCTAAATGCCCCATTCAACAGAAAATGAACTTTTTATTTGAAAGTGCAGTAAAACTTGGAACCAGTTATTTGTTGATCATTTTGAGTTACACAGTTTTGCAAGCCAGAATATGTAGAGAAATTATTAGATTAAATTGCATGAACAAATTTATCAGACGCTACACCCACCTCTAACAGCTTGAAAGATAATCACCACAATAAGAATGTTGTCTCAAGTATGACTCTGTACCCAGGTTTTCATAACTGTAACCAGGTGATCGTGTCTAACAAGACGGCAGGAATGCATGGCTCTGGTGTCTTCATTTCTGCTCATCATGCAAAGTATTTATCCCTAAGAAGTGGTCATCAGTTTGAGGGGACATTTTTGGGCCATACCATCTCCCTCCCCCCATAATATGTCCTGTTGCCAGACTGCTAACAGAACAGCAGGCATCTTCAATCAGCAGTCCAAAAATAGTACAAGGGGATGGTCCACATGAAACTATACTCCTGGAGCCCTCTCCTCTTTTCCCTTGTTCTCTACTCAGACCCAAAACGCATTCAGTCCGAAAACCAGTGGGATGCAAAGGCACTTCAGGGCAATAAACAGACACTTGGTCAAAAGAGTACAAGGGTGCCAGCTCAGCATGATACTGGAGGAGCACTAGCAAGCACAACTTCCTCCAGAACCAATCCAAGGATCTCAGTTCCCACAGTTCCAGAGGACTGATATATTTTCACTGACCAAGAGAAAAGACAGGAGTTTAACCATGAAGTGGAGTGTGGCACTGTTTTTTGCTGGGCTGTTTAGTGCCTTGGGAACTATCTTCACCCTTCTATCATTTGGCACAGATTATTGGATCTTGGCTTGGGAGACTTGCAAAACGGATTCTCAGTTGCCAGTTATTGCAGAGGTTGGTAGAAGGATTGGTTGGTGTTTTACTGATTGTTTGGTGTTTGACTGATGTTTTTCTTTAAAGAGAAATTACAGCCATCAACTGAAGCATGCTTAATTATAACCTCTCGGTGTCATTTGGGGTTTTGATGCCATTAAAGCCAGTTAATTATATTGTTTGTCAGAGATAGAACACTCACTGCAGGGTATTGTAATTAAGAGCTGTATTATAAACTACACCACAATGGCCTTCAATCTACTTTTATGAAGCTACAGCACAATTCACTATTCATGCAAGGATAAGTTCTAGATTGCATCAATGTATGTTTCGATTTGGAGCTATGTGAGGTTACATATCAGACGTCACTATTTACTGTCTAAGTGAAGCAACAAGGATAGAATATCACATGCTGGAGCATGATACCCAACTTAATGATGGGCAGTGAAACTGGAATCTTACTGCAATGTGTGCAATCTTATGCCAAATCTATTCATGGAAGACACACACTCACACACACACGAGCAGTTGTTTCCAAAGGGTCAAACTTTGGCTCACCAAATGTGTTAGTGGATGTCACATAATCAAGTGAAGGCCTTGCATAAAGATGAAAATCATATACTTGGAATTTTATGTGATGGCAGCAATCAGTTCTAAACATACATTGTTGGTGTTTCTTTGAACACTATTAGTAATATACAATGATTTTATTGTGTATTACACCATACATTTAAATATAACTATATACCTACTGCTTGAGATCTTAAAGCATATTCTTGAGTCATATTTTTAGCAAAACAAGACAATATTTTTGAGTTTAAAAATGTATTTTTCCAGTTGATTTGTATAACACAATAATATTGTTTTATGGCTCTTTAAATTTGCCTTTATGCTGTTATAATATATTTACTTCTTTCCATACCTAAACGTTTTTAATTGTATTTTTTTTTTTTTTTGTACTTACTTCTTGCCTTTTATATAAACCTTTTATCTTGACAGGGCAAGTGGGCAGCATGTCTTTCATGACATGAAATGCCACACCACTTGCAGTATTCTTTTTAACTCTGACATTAACTCGCCATGGCTGTGCATAGCATTAAAATTTTCAGACTTCTTCTGCATAAATAAGTGATACGGTATGTAGAGGAATTAGCTTCAGAATAATCAACATATAGACACATTCGTTTTTTTAAATCTAAAGCAGTGACTCTACAGTTTGCTGTTTAAGAAAGAAAACATACATAACTCATATGATTTAGCTGCCTAACTCATTACTAACAAAATAATATGAAGAGTTTGAGTTCAAAAACAGATAAGTGCCATTGTTTTATTTATGAGGGGAAAAAAGTAGTTTTTAAGTAGCTTTCCAAATAATTGGAAAAAAATTTTTCCAGTAGCTTTCAAAAACATTTTTTCAGTAGCTTAAAAACAAAGCTACTGAAAAAGTTGTTTTTCTCATAATTAAAACAATGACACTTATCTGCTTTTGAACTCACACACTTCATATATAAATTTAGGCATAGATAAATTCCCGATAAATATTTGTATTAATAGGTGTCTGAGGCTGGTGTTATCAGTGGCATGGCTCTTTTAAAGGTTGAATTGAGTTTAGCCCTGGAGAAAGTAAATGAATAAATAACTAAATCTCCCCTTTGTTTCTCGACTGGAGCAAAAGCAGGAAAAGGTAAACAATGGGTTTTCTTTTCACCGTCTTTCACTAGCTGATTTCTATGTTCATTTGTATCACCTGTCTTGTTAGTTTAATTATCCGTTTAACAGGTTCATGTTCTGTGTTGTTGTTCACATTTTTGCTGGTCAAAAGTTTGTCTGTCTACCTGAGTTAGACTGTTTTTTATTCTGTGAGAATCTGATTGGTAGTGTATGAGCCTCTGTTTTTGGGTTGCAGTTTTGTTTTAAATTGATCTTTTTTTATATATCAACTCAGCGAAGCAGCAGCCTCATTTTTCCTGTGGCATGGACACGGGACAACAATCGTCATGTTCCATGCTTATTGGGCTCTGCTCAGGAGCTCACTTCGAAAAATGCATCAGATGTAATGCAGCATTATATTTGACATATACTTACTTTGACTTTTCAAACCTGTACAAACCTATGTGTGTTAGGAAATTGTGCAATCTTGAAAAGAACATTTGAAAAACTGTGTTAAACAATAAAATTACCCAGCACTCATGAGTGTGCGCACACACACACATAGACACACACACAGACACACACACACATACACACACACACACACACACACACATGTGTGCATCAAAAACATGACAAGCATGCTCTTTGGCCTCAAACCTATCTCTGCTTTGTGTTCTTTCACAGCCTGGAGATTTGATGGTGAACCAGGCTGCAGATGATGGAAACTCTTCTACCTTTTACCATGAGGGCTTTTTCTGGCGCTGCTCATTCAGAGAAAGAGGGGACGAGGACATATTTTTGAAGTTCTGGCTCAGTAAGGCAAATTTTATTGCCCAAAAGAAATGGGCCCCTTTACACAGACACTATTAGACAAGATCAAGATCATCTCTTAAATGAACAGTAAAAAAAAATTAAAATAAAAAGAGATATTTCAAATATACATAGAATTAGGGTTATATGTATAATGAAGTATGTTACCAGTAAAATTGGGTGCTTGTTTATTTCGGTCAGCATTAATGACAATGCAAAGTTCACAATGTAAGTTCAGCTTTCCCACTGATTGTTCCTTGACTGACTCATCATTTGGCTAAGTAGATAATACTACCAGAAAATAAACCACTTATGAAACATTTAAACATGTGTCAACAGCAACAGGACAAAATAACTAGTCCAAAAATAGTGGTTAGCATGTCCGCCTCACAGAAAGAAGGTCCTGGGTTGAAGTCCAGGCCATGGGCATTACTGTGTGGAGTTTGCATGTTCTCCCAGTGCTTGAATGAGTTTCCTCTAGGTATTCCGCTTTCCTCCCGCTATCCAAAGACATGGATAACTGGCTGTTCCAAAATGCCCCTAGGTGTGGATGTGAGTATGAATGGCTGTGTGCCCTGCGATTCTCCAGCAAGCTTTTCAGGGTGTACCCTGCCTTTGCCCAGTGCCAGCTGAGATAGGCTCCAGCCTCCTCACGACTCTAATAGGATTAAGTAGTTTGGCAAATGAGTGGGTGAGTGAGAGTGCTGTGTTTGTGCTGCAAAGTTCTGTCACTATATTCTTTGAAAAATAATAATGAAAACGTTATTCTTTATTCTCTAAACTGTTTATCTAATGGATAACAAGCCCTTTCCACTGAAACAGAGTAGCACAGTGCAGCTTCTGATATCACAAGATACAAGGCTAAGCACCATGCCACCATGAATACTGTTGATGGCAGTTGTTAAAAGCTACCAAAAACTAAACATCTGGTATTTCACTGCTGTAAAAAAAGAAAAGGTGCAATTTTAGGTTCTGAGTGATGTTCTTTAGCTCATGAGCTTTATGCCATTAATGCAATAATCTGTGTGAAATTTGCTGAAGTTAGCAAGAAGCCTTTGGGCCGGTGGCGTAGCGGTTAGGGTGCCGGGCTCACGATCGAGAGATCATGGGTTCGAATCCCCGTTAGAGCCCCACTGTGATAAGACCCCAGGGTAAGGTCTTAACCACAAGTGTGCCTCTGCAGGAGGAGTTGAACCCCTGGTCGTTTCACGCTACAGAAACCGGGGATAAGCACCAGCCTGATGAGCCACTAGGCTCGGGTGTAAAAGCCCATCAGGCTTACCTAGCAAGAAGCCAGAGAGTGAAGAAAGGAGGATATTTTAAAGCTTGATACATACATGAGTAGTTAATGAGCAACTATAGTATAGTAAATAATCAGGTTCAATATTATGAGGGGACAGTGCACATGTTGTTCTTTCTTTTTACTGACAATGCTGTATGCTGAATAAAATTAAACTTTGAACATGTTTTGTGATTATCTCCACAGCAAACCAGCCACACTCCAAAGTATGTGTACAGGCCTACCTGTCTCCCTTCCCTGTATCTGAACAGACTCACAATGTGACCACCTATGAGTCTGCCATCAGTAAGTAATGTCCCATGCACATTTTGCTTGGATTTTTCCCTTTTTTATTCTGTAAACTACAGTCAGTCAAAGTCACTCATGTCATATATGTTGCTAAATATTGTTTGTATTTAAATGCCATGAGTGCAGAATAGCTAGTATACTGAATACTGAAATTCTAATTCAGTAACTGGATGTGTTGTGCAGTCTACCGAGGCTTCTGGAGTGTCTTCATGTTGCTGGGTGTGATTGCAGTTATCTTGGGTGGGTTCATCATAATTTGTGCTGCACCATTCACCAATCACTGCCTCTATAAAGCAGGTGCTGGACTCTTCCTCATAGCTGGTAAGCTAAGTACTACAATATCACTTTTCTCCTGTTAGAACTAGGCATTCCTCGCCGCTACTTCCCATTTGTCTTCTATTTTGTTTCCTTATTCTTTTAGGTTTCTTCATCCTTCTTGCCACTTTGCTGTCTGTTATTTGGTTGGAGGTGCTGAATGTGGTGGCTTTGTATGAAGAGTTCCAAAAAAGTCATCTATGTACAGGCTTTCAGCTAAATATGACATATGGCCTTTCCTTTATGTTTGCTCCAGTAGGTGTGTTCTTCTGCCTACTTTCTGGCCTGCTATTCCTCCTGATTGGGCGGGCCGCAAAGAGACAATACTACTAAACATCTTAAGGACCAGAAGAATGATATTTGTCTTTGGTTATAAATATATAGAGCAGTGAGTGTATTGTATTAAGGCAAATGTAAAAATCTTTGTGTTCTTTGCTAGAGGATGGAGGTTTGTTTATCCGGTCAGAGTGGGATGCAGAGAAGATATACCATATACATGTCTTCACTGGAGGACCATAGCTGATGAGGGCAACAGTTCTAGGAAACTTTTTAGCTACTGCTCCAGAGAAGGCACTGTGAATTTTTGTGAAGCAGGAAGGTTTGTCTTGCCAGACTGACATATTGGCTGGTCACAGAATGACCAATCCTCTTTCTGTCATTTTATAAATCTGCCTTTATCTAAGCAGTGATTACCAAAGCTGTTTAATTTCATCATTTGGTTAAGCATGGTTATAATCTGTGTACTGTAATACTGCTTAATTGTGAAGCTAGATTAGAGATGATACTGAATCACTTGGTGTGCATTTTTATGGGTGTGGGGCCATCCTTGCATATAATGTATGGGTTGATGTTTTAATTTCTTTGAAAATCTATGATTCTTATAAGATTTACACTACCAGTCAAAGTTTGGGACACATGCTCATGCAAAAATATCCTTTATGTGTATAATGTTCTACTAGTTTATTATAATCTCGAAGAAATTGGCACTATGTAACAGGATATGGAGTTAGATAGCGACCACAAATTCTTAAAAGCAGTAACACACCCTTGGCATGTTACCAACCAGATACATGACTGAGTGTTTCTTAAATTTCCCAAATAGTCACAGCACTACAATTCTGAAGTTATTAAGGAAAACTACTTGTCTTGGTGAAAACCTGAATTTTATATTTTGTCTTAATACAAAAATAACACATTGATTAACACGGAAAAAAAATTGGACTCTATCTCACCATTTAGTTTAGTCTCAGGAATATATTTCAACTATAAGGGTTTATATAAATCTACTGAAGACAATATGAATGTATAGTCAATTGAGTGTTTAACCCTTTTGCATGGTAGTGCAACTTATAAAATCATCTGTGTACAAGTGTATGTGAATTACTAGAACCTGTATTACAATGCTAAATTTATGGTACAGATTAGTTGGTTTTCAGCATTTATTAAGCATATTTTGGTGTCTTGCATGATAGTCTTCTTAAAAAAAAAAAAAAAAAAAAAAAAGAAGAAGATGAAGATGAAGAAGCAGCCTATTTTCCTACCAGCCCGCAAGGTTATGACACTTATTTTATGACTAAGATATTTCATGTTCTTAGTTTTCATGATATGACCGACTTATTTTTGTCTTTCCAGATAAGTGGAACCTTTTTAGCTAAAGCTTTCGAAAGTTTTATTTTTTGTACATAGTATTATTGTACTATCAAATCATACTAAAATATTTGAAACAAATTAATAAACACTCAAACTGAAAGCACTACAGATTTGAAACATCACTTGAACAGTGCACAGTAAATTTCTGCCACTCATCCTGACCTCTTTTTTCTAAAAAACTAATATACAGTATGATAGTATTTATATCGTTTATGTAGATATTCAGAAAAGATTTTCTCACCTATATATTTTATCTAAATTAAGCTCCCTCTGAAAAGAGGGACAGAAAAGGATCAGTACTCAGACAAACTTTCTGATTAATATAGGAACTGCTGTCAGAGATATATTGTCAGGAGACAAGACCTGGCAGATGATTCTGTTTTAACACATGCAGCTTTGGGAAATATGACTCAACTGCATGGCAGGTGACAGCTGTGTGTGTGTGTGTGTGTGTGTGTGTGTGTGTGTGTGCGTGCGTGCGTGCGTGCGTGCGTGTGTGTGTGTGTGTGT
>JAQMYF010000012.1:40222223-40234165 GCA_030014195.1 Neosilurus mollespiculum | reverse complement strand
TGATATGTTAAATATATAGTATGATGGTAATCTGTAAATATTAACATTAATTATAGCAAATTATTATTTATTATTATCACTTATTGTGTAGAATTCATATTAATCTTCATATGAAGGAACTTAAGCTCTAACATTAGCAGCACTATCCTTTTGTTAATTTTGAAGTATATATGGTTGAGATTTTAAAATATTGTATTTCTGGTTGTAGATAAACATATCTATCATAATTATACTACATGACACAAATATGAAATTCAATTATGAAATAACTGGTTGATCATCAACTACAAAATGGGTTCATAAATTAAAAAAACAGGAAGAACAGCTTTCATGTTAGCAGTGAAGCCACATCTGGGAGGCACATGTCCTAGTGAAAAGCATCCACCCTTGCTGAGGTCTGTAGTTTGTTAGGCTAGTCATTTTCTACACATGCAACTCAAACTCATAAGCCTTTTTCAGTATATTAGGTGTTCTTTGAAATGTGTGATTGTCCTTGTGTCTGTGAAGATTTTTGTGAAATGTGTAAGTGTGTTTGTGTTAGTAAACACACTTATAGACTTACATCACCCCACCCCACCCCCCCAGCCCACACACACACACACACACACACACACACACACACACACACACACACACACACACACGCGTGCACGCATGCGCACACCCCAAAAATCTTGTTCAAACCTAACCAGACATTAGTGGGATTGTGGGCCTCCAGCATTTCAAACACCTTAATTAGTTATTCAGCTCCTTATTTGTGTTTGCTTCCCCCTCCGGCGCCTAATTAATGCTTAATGGAAACTGCTGAACTGAGCCTGTGGAGAGCTCATGAATATTGAAATTAGCCTGAACGATTTTTAAGGGGTTGCAGAGGGGAAAGAGGTTAGAATTGGTAATACTGCTACTCATTATTGTGGTGAGATATATGCTTATGTTGTACTTATATAAATATAGAGACATAAGAGTTAAAAGAATTTCTTCTGTAACAGTATAGTAATTTGCGTGTGTTTAAATACAGCCAGTCTAAAATATGGTTAAAGTGTGTACTACCATCAACCTCTTCACACAATTCACCTGTATTTATCTATTTATTTATTTTAAATGCATTTATTAATTTACTGTAAAAGGTTTATTTGATGCACCAGATCATACAGCATCTCAACTCATTATATGGCAAAAGAGTGACTCACTACACCAGAAGGATTCATACATAATGCTGATCATTTCTAATGGAAGACTTGAGCTGCAGTTTTCATGCCATAACCGCAGGTAATGCGTCTTAACAATTAGCACATAAAATTGTAAACATGTTTATTTATGTTCCTGTGGAAAAAAAAAAACAGTCTGTGAAAACTGAAGGGGACAGCAAGCAGAAAATAATTTTAAAATATACACTAACATGAATTTTTTTCCATAATTCATGAACAAATTTATAATTCAAATGTTTTATTCAAATTCTTTGCATTTCTATTGTCATGACTGTTCAAGTCAATAAAACAATTGCAGATTCACTACAACTTCATTTCAGTAACATTTATGAAAAATTATGCCCATGCTTTAATCAGAGGAGGGAAACAAGTCCTGTTTTCAGACCAGTGGTTTAAGAGAGTCTGGCGTTGGAGTCCATAACTTTCACAGAAGTTATTCAAATGCAGTTTGACTTATGACAAGATATGCAGTTCATGAACCCGAACATTCTCATTAGTGCATCCTGCATTAGCATAACAAGGGCTCTTCCGGCAGTTCAGTTTTCCTGACATCCGCAAAGTGTGTTAAGAAGTGCAGGACTCAGCGGTGGAAGATGACTGCATATCTGTCCAGCCATGTGAACAATTGAAGATCATGCAATGATAAAATATAGCCTGAAGTTACCAGCAATGTATGCAAATGAGCATGTGTCTGAAAAGAACTGTGAAAGCTTAAACGGGGAGGACAGAGTAAAACGTTTCTCTGGCATGGTGTAATAATGACAGTGTGATTCACATGTTTTTGTGGTTTTTGGAGGAATTTTGTGTACATGCATTGAATTAAAAAAAAAGGTTCAGAAGAAATTATCAAAGGAAAATAATTTCAAAAGGATCATGGAAATTACAATGCATACAGTGTTTTCATGCTTATACAGAACTAGTGTGCTGTTTTTACCTGAGTAGAAAAAAATGGGTGTTTCACCCAATCTGTTAGCTGTTAATTTAGTTTTTCTTTAATTAGTGCATGTGAGAACAGAAGAAAAATAGATGTAAATTACAAGAGGCTTACTAATTTGTCTCCTCATGGCCTTCTAAGTTTGTGAAAATATCTATTTATGTCTGGTCTTTTTAACATATTAGTTGGGTAAAACTTCCTGTGAATTACTATTTGAAAGAAGCAAATTATAGTACAATAGTCACATTCATAATTAAAATTCAATATCTTTAGCTACAATACAGTGAGGGCTTTGCATAATATAATAACACAGAGGTGGAAAATTAATAAATGTCCTATTTATAATCCTCTATTAATGTATATGTGGTTTAACTGTGAAGACGGCAAAATGTAAAACTTTAAAAAAAAATCTGTTAGAGCTTGATGATCTGTCTACAGTAATCACAAAAATAACCTGTGAAGATCTTTTCTTAGGATGGCACAGTTTCTTTAGTGACACTCAAGTGCTATGAGACACTTGATACCTTGGGGATACATTCAGGTAAAACTTTAAGAAGTCTTTTTGGTGCTGTCACTTTCCATACAAGTTTTGTGCAGTTAAATTCCGGGAGTCATGGGTCACAGAAGAGCAGCAAGCATTGTTTTAGGCAGTGAAATATTAGCGGTGATAAACATTAAGGGCTCCGTCAAGCCCTGTTAGATATCCTCGACGTGGTTCAGTCATTCTGTGTTCCCAGGGCAAGGACTATTTAATTATCACACTAAATGAATAATCAAAAAGTCAATTTCCAAAGAACCCCCTGCTTGCTTGCATGAAGAAGACAATTGCATTTATAATATCTGTATGCAAAATCTGTCTCTCTCTCCCCCCCCCACCTCCAAACACCCCCGCATGCCTTGGAGCCATGCAAAACAAATGCATATGAATCCCTCCCTCTTTCATGATTTAAAGTTGTCCTATACAGCTAATGAAATGTTGTAGCTGTTCTCAGTGCCTAGCATGGAGAAGGAGACTGATGGTACATCATGTTCTACACCACTTCTTAAGTGATCTTTATTGATCTATTTGCACAAGGCATGTCAAAAAAGGTTAATTATTCAATAATTGACCATGTGCCGGCCTTGAAGAGCTTGCAGTTTGTGTATGTATGAGGGAAAGGGAATCAAATTGAATCAGTGCATCCTGATTTTGCACAACATTCACCTCCGCACCATCTAAACAATCAACAGAGGGAATTAGATTTACTCTTAACATGAAAGTGTTTGATAAAGACAAGGCTGTCTTTATGTTGTTGAATTTATAGATCTGTGGTGTGTTGACTTGTTTAAGGCAGGTTTAGCATATTGATCAGGTCAGGGCTTAGCCACTAGATGGCAATACAGATCGGTGTACTCCAGTGATTGTTCTGGATAGGTGTTTTGAATGGATAGACGTAGCATGACTCTTCTGTAGTTAGCTTTTCTCATTTCCCTATGATGTTGATATTGCATCATTTATCGGGCTAAGGTCTACTGAGTTTATATAATTTAAAAAAGATATATATATTTTGTGTTTTTTAACTTGAACAAGACCAAGATTGATGCATGTTAAAAGTGAAACCGTGTAACAGGTTAAATTATCTCCAAGTATTGGTAAAATAATCAGACCAGTAATCAGAAATGATGTTACTTGATTCATATTTCCTCCTCTTTGTTTTCCTTCCTCTTGTGGTTTTTGGTGTTAGACATGCATCCCTGAATATGGTGTTAAATCAACACAGAGGCAGTGTTATTCTAGCTTGATCTTCAAGCCGCTCTCAGCAGGGGTGAAGTTTTAGCGGAATGCCCCTGCGACACATGAATTTTAATAACAGAGTTTTTCACTGTTGCCGGATCTTAAGTGTCTCAATGAAAAGAGACACTTAGCTGGTACCTGACTCTGAAGGGACTGAGGCATGCAGAAGCACTGGTACCGGCCATGTTACACACCGACTAATGGACTACAATTTTGTATCTGGGTCTGAATCATTTCCTCCCCTGAAATTAGGTTTCCTGCTATATATTTAAGGACACTGACATTTTTCCCCATCCACTTAAAACATTGTGGTCCACTAATAAGATTGCCTTGCCTGGACTCGTTAACATGTCCTAATTAAATCTCAGGTGTTCAGTTCTTCATTAATGAGTCTGCAGTGGCACTGTGAGAAGCCCTTACTCCCTGGGCTGTCTCCTTTTGCTTCATCGTAGCATTATAGAGCTTGTTGGGGAAAGGGTGGAGGAGAGGGAAAAGGGGGCGGGGGCAGTTATTTTCTGCTAGTTTGGTGTGCATATGTGCCCCTCCACCCTGTCATGCCCTACAGACCCATTCTCACACATTTGAACTGTCAACATGGTGACACCTGCCTGTTTGCCAGAGAGAATGGCGTCTGTTCTATGAAATGGAAAGCACTGGAAAGACACTTTATTCCATTTCGATATGTGTAGGTGAATGACATCATAGATGCTAAATTTATTAACGTTTACGTTTTTTGTGTACTTCATTATCCATTTTAATAGCCGTGTATTTATCAGTATGAATACGCTTACTAAAAATTCAATACATAAAGTGTCACTTCAGTGTCTGATGCTTTTGACAAACTTAGTGCTATTACATCTCCCCGAAGTGTAATCCATAAAGCTTGTCTTTGGTGTCCTTGACATGTCTGATGACTCAGCTGTGTGTCCTTTTATTCTCCTTCCTCCTTTCTATCTCTCCCCTGATTTCTGAATTCTTCCTTGGTTTTTTTTGCTCCTTTATCTTCACTCCTTTTTTTATCATGTTTCTTCAGGTTTTCAAAAACAAACGCTGTTAATGAACTACTGTGCTGACATATGCAGAATGCCCAACAACTAATTTAATACTAGTGCCGCTGATCGAATCTCCCTGTGGCCTGCGTGTCCTGTGCTGCATCTCAATGAGAGGATGCAAGCGCCTGAAACAGACAGGTTGACACAGCCACACAGCTAAGTACAGACTCCGCGAGCTCCCTGTTAAGATAATGATCACAATCAGGCACATATTTACAGACTTTGTTTAATGTGAGATTACTGTTTTGTTGCAGATGAAGGTAACGCTGAGTGCTCCATTTTGACGTTGCAGTGTTTGCATAATCAGATGTGCTATAAGGTGGGGTAGTTAGAATGCACCATAGCTGCATGGCTCTGGTTGCCATGGGGGCAAGCCAAAGTCGCTGATGTGCAGTAAATTGATTTCGATGGAGATCTGAGGGATGAATTGAAAATGAATGTCTTCATAGATGACCTCTTCTATGGTGTCACTGCGATTGCCTCCCCAGCATGCCTTTTGTTGATTGACAGGTCGACTAACGAGTTCTGTCTCTGTGCGAGTTATAATTTACCTGTGCAAGATACCTCCACTACTACCTGCCTAGCACACAAGCCGAGAGCTGTACAGTCTTCACACAGTCCCAGAAGGGGAATCAGAGTATGAATGAAAAATAAAGTAAAATATGATGAACAGAAAAGAAATGAATAGTGAATAAATCACTATATTGGTATTTAAATCGTCTAAATTGTTTACTTTATTTATTTAAATTGTGTTTACATCATAAATATTGCTAGAATTGCTAAAACACTGATGTAAAAACAACTTGAATGAGGGTTGACCATTTAGGAACCCTTTGAAGATTCTTAATTATTTACTACTTATTTTCTGCTATAACTTTACTGTAAATATTTTTATTACTACATTTCCAATATATTTATGCTTTTTTAAACAGACTGTAGATATGATAGGATTTTTTTTTAATCAGTGCAAAACATGCTTCAATATAAAATATTAACATAGTTATTTCTGTTACCCTCATTTCAAAGATTTAAATGGTCTATGAATAACCTTTTTTTTTTTAACAGTGAAACTACGCATCTTAATTTTTCTTCTCCACTGACAAACTGTTACATTAAAAGGCATTCTACATTTCAGACCCCATAGTGCTCCAGTGAGACCGATCTACTAAGAACCCATGAACTGAACCAAGGTTGAACAAAGATATTTCAGACATTAAAACTTCCTTAAAAAACACCAAAATAACTCATGGGAGAACTGCTTGAGGGCCCATTTAGTTATCAGCATATTTCAATTAGTAATTACCCTAAGATATTGTTTGAGCAAGGATATGAAGGCTCCGTGTTTCCTTCACCCAGGCACTCAGGTGTGGAGGTGAGGCCAGGGTAATGCAGAGGGACTGTGGGAGTGGAGTTTGATGGCAGTGCAAAGGAAGGCAAGGTGACCCGCTGTTAAAAGCAGGGGGCAGGAGCGTGCATGAGGCCCAGCTGTTCCCTTTGACAGTAGCCTGGGTGGAGGAGTTCTTAGGCAGGCTAGGGGGGGGGGTCCTCAGATCTCGCATCCCTAACCTTGCCCCACTGATCCTGCTAAACACTAATGGACAACGCTCTCTGAGTGTGCAACAGACCTGGACAGGACTCAGACAACAGAGAACTCTAGATAAGCCTTGCTATGTAATAAGCAAGCATTTGTGTGTTACAATCATCAGAACCAGAATTAGAATACTTTATTGATCCCAGAGGAAACTGTGTGCAACTGCATATTTTTGAGTTTAGCTTTTCTACCCTGACTCAAAATCAGTAGAGATTATCAATACAATCAATCACTTGATATTGGGATGGAAATATTATTCATGCTTTTTTTTAGTCTGCTGATACCTGTATTTTTTTCTGTCAGAAGGCAGTTTATAGCTGAAAGATTGTGTGCATACTTGCTGAATAAATGGTAGAGAACTTCATTTTTGTGTGCCATTTTGTGTTAGAGTTACAAGGAAAGGGTGAACTATTGGGAAGTTTGGGTAAATTCCCATTGAGCCGCTTCGCTTTTCTGTGCGTGGGCTGACCGTTTGTGTTAGTTTGGATTTTTCTTGTGGTCCTTTTGCATATCCTTCTCTATCTGACAAACATTCACATGCACACCCCCCCCCCCCCACACACACACACTGTACTCTGTTAGCAACCTAAAAAGTGATTTTGAAGACATGTTCTGAAAAAGACACCAAACCTTCATAAAATGAAATAGAAGAATTAAAAAGAAAAATAATCTACTTGGATATTACTTTTTTAAATAAACCCACATATTCTAAAACCATAAAATGTGCAGTGGTTTTGTTTATAGTTTGATTAAAAACAGCCTCCCTCTCGACAGAGTTTTAATTAAGGAGAAAAGACATGGTGAATGGAGAGGTTCAGTTTAAAAAAAGGTTTAGCTGAAAATAGAGAGGGTGATGAATGGTAGGATGTAAATGTAACTGTGCTCAGGTAAATTTGGGAATATACAATCTGGGTAATGAAATGTAAAGTCCATGCAATTGGGAACTAGTGAAAAATATCATATTTAGCTGGATAGTGCACTTGACTGTGGCTGGGCATAAGAACAGCAGAGTAGTGCAAGCTTAACAGAAATACTGACATAGAATAAAATGGTTGGCATTCAAAAGAGCGACACATCCTGATGAGTACCGGCTGATTGCAAACACCAAGTACAGGGTTACCCCTGTAAAAAAAAAAAACCTCTGTCATTTCATAGGTGAATTAAAAAAATCTAAAAGATCAAATTATCATTTGCACACATGAAACTTCATTCAGTCATTTTTATTCATCATTGTTCGCACTCATAAAACTTAGCGAGGCAGAAGAGGTGGTGTCAAGGTCTGTTAGTAGTCCAACCCCACCTGTTCTCAGGAGTGGTCAGGAGCATACCATGCTTTCATTGTCGAAGCATCCTTCACAAACATGACTCCATGATCACCGCACAGAGGGCCATTCGAAGAGGTTTCAGTATTCCACGGAATTAAAACATCCCAGATAAGAAAACTATTGCAGTGGGTTAAAAATTTCAGAGCAACAGGTTCAGCTTTGAAAAGAAAATCACCTGCTCATCCTTGAAGCCCTTAGGGTTGCTATTCAGCAGCAGATAGCCGATTTTTCGTCTGACCCATTGAGCCATGGCAGTCATCTGAAATCCCCTCCAAGTGTGTATTAACAATGACCCCCAACTTTTAAATGAAGTTGCATTCATTCATTCATTTTCTGAACTGCTTAATCCTACCAAAAAAAAAAACAACTCTGTGGTGAGGGCTGGGTACACTTCGATCATCACAGGGCAGAAACATGCTCACAGCAATCCAGTGGCCTACTCTTTTTGAGCAACAGTAATGGTTCTTTTACATGACTCTCACCACAGCCAGTGAGAGATGTGGCTGGCGGTTGATAACCCGGTTAGCTGCACTGGGAAGGGGGTGGGGGGGCAGCAGTGAGAGCTCGGTGATAGTGGGACTTGAACCGCTGACCTTCAGGTCAGTAAGCCAGCAGCTTAACCACCGAGCCACCGCCGCATATGATGGTTAATGTGTACAAATAATAAATGTATTGTACCTTTGAAATGAAGGAGGCTGTTTTTGGTCACCCTGAATAATAAAACAACCAAAAACCAAACAAGGGTTTCATAATAATGCAAAAACATATATAGTTTATTTTAAAGCTGAAGTAATGAGTTTGACTGATAGCATTTCAGAGTCAGTATAATTTTTGGGTCATTGTAGAGGCTCACAGCTGTACAGAGTGTTTAGAGCCATTAAGAAGGCATTAACAGTCCTGTCGACTCTTAGCTATAGCAGGATCTCTGACAGTACCTGGAGTACTGCACCATATCTGTAAGTCTTCAGAGGAATAAAGGTGTGTGAATTGACAGGAGTGTCACTGCTTCGCGGGATTGATTTCGCTGCAAGATCTGTTCCACTGACAGCATGCAATGTGCCGTGTTTGAGTGTGTGTATTTACCAATGCGGCTGTCATTTGTGTCAGCATTATCTGAAAGAAGTGATTGGGTGGTGATGTCCTATTAGACAACTCCTGTACATTTGGGGGAAAAAAGTTGTTGACTACTCCTGTGGAGCTGTATTCCTTGGTAGATTTAACTTTCTGTCTTGTATTTCTCTTCTATATTATACTGTTTCTTTCCTTCTTTCATTTCATTTTTCCCTGCCTTGCTCTCTCTCTCTCTCTCTCTCTCTCTCTCTCTCTCTCTCTCTCTCACTCACTCTGTTCTGTGTCTCAGTCAGGCCCAGATGTCACTCTGTACACATTGTCTCTATCATGTAGCTGTTAATGAGGGAGTCACATATGGCCTTCACCCTTGTTAGAAGGACTGGGTGACACTTTTGGAGAGTGTGGGGGTGGTTGCGTTGTTCGGGTGGTGAGCATGTGGGTGGGCAGCAGCTCTGTTTCTCTGGCACACAGAGGGCATGTGGAGGGCACAGTTCCAGGCACAGAGGCTGAAAGGTCAGGAAGAATGGTTCAGTGTTTGCTGCTATTAGTACAAACTACCGTTAGCTTGTACTTTCAGTTCAGTTATTAGTTATGAAATAGGAAGAGGATTTGTTTGTATTTTCAATAAGTGGACTTGCAATGAGTCACCTAGAGTAATAAATTACTGAAAAACACACCACATTTCATATAATAATTATATGTTCTTTTCATGGGACTAATTTGAAAAATGGGGAGGTGTTATACACATATTATGTCGTTTACTGAAGTACTGAACTAATACATGATCAATTGAGGAAGATTAGAATGTAAAAAATAAATGTATGTAACATATGAGGGAAAAAAGCACTGCATGTATAAAACGTGTGATTAATGACTTTTCTGTAAGGGGTAGGTTCTTACTCTGCTCAGTGATGTTGTTGTTCCACGGAAATGGTAGGGGATTAATTGGAGTGTACAAAGAGAAAGTTATGCTGATGTTCACTGTAAACTGTCTCTACTTCAAAAAAGAATAACACTCGAAAAGCTCTGAACACAACAAAGAGAGTTCAAGAGGGTTCAAAGAAATTTTTCATAAATAATTGTAATTTACTTTGCTTGTATTATTTGAATATTCATGATCACCCCAGGTTTCACCTCTCGAATACACGGGCGTATCTCAAATGTGCTCTCTTGCTCAAGCAGAATGCTAAGATTCAGTGTGTTCCTCCAGTTAAAAACCTCAGCTACTTTCTTAGATTCATTCCTTCTGATCTTCTATAACTGTGTGTGATGGCATCAAATGTTTACTGTTTAGGGTGTGATATCTGTGGATATGAGCTCATATTAAATAATAATATGTGTATTTGTTATCTGGTTAGTGGTGACTGATCCTTAGAGAGAAATCAAATACATTTCATAGCTTACATAATGTGCATATATAAAAAAAAAATGTGAAAGTGCCTTACCCACAATATTATGTCCTGAACAAGTAACATTACGTGAATATTATTCAATCATATAATAATAGGTGGATAAAAATAAAACCACATACCCTACATATGTAAGTTTACATGTAAACGTGTCTAAAACCCTTATGTGTAAGCAATGCGATTATTTACATGTAAATACTGTGTGGATTTTTCTGTAAAGGGAGGATCAGTTGAGTTAATAATTTGTCTGTGATGATACTTCATATGTTCTGTACGCCATGTGAGAGCTTATAATGACTGCGGACTGTATTTGTTTTAAGCAGTCTTATTCATGAGAGCTGTGTCTCAAAGCAGCTTTCACCTCTACTTCAAACAAGTATGGGCTAAATGTTTCTCTCTTTCTTCTTCTTCTTCTTCTTCTTCTTCTCCTTCTTCTTCTTCTTCTTCTTCAGAGTAGCAGGTTTAGCTCTATTTGGACCTGTAGAGCAAGGTCATCCTACTGCTCTCTGCTCTACTTACCCCCTTTTCATAGGGCCTTCAGACGCTGAGCGAGATCAGAACAAAGGAGAGGGATGAAAAAAAGAAGGAGAAAAAAAGAATGGCTGAAAAGAGGTAAAGGATACATGAGAAGATAGCTGACGAGTGAAAGGGAAGGTGAAGGGAGGGCAGCAGAGTTTCGAAAGAAGAGCACTGGGAAGAGAGTGCACAAGAGAAGACAGAGCTAAGTGCAGCAAGAATAGGTAAGTGCCCTACCATGCTAGAGAAAGTGGACACCACACTGGTATCTGCCCATCCAATGCTTTTAGCCATCTTCTGACCTAAGCCTACAAAAGAAAGGGAAAAAGACAAGAAGGATGATGCTCTGTGTCACTGCTCTTTTGATGAACCTGAAAGTGAACAGATTCTTTTGAGCAAGTTAAATTAATGAGTGGCCCTCCCCAGAGTCGGCTGAGATGGGCGCCAGCCTCCCCGCGACCCTAATTAGATTAAGCAGTTCAGAAAATGAATGAATGAATGAAATTAATGAGTGTCTCATCACTTTAACCGGATAAATGAGAGGAGCAGTATAACGAATATATAATGTGTAATACTCATGAATTCACAGAGTAAGAAAACACACCATACCCTGCATTGACAGATACTAACCTTATTTAATTAATGTGAGTATTATTTGAAGTAAAACAAAAGTTATTTAATTAGTTTATCTGACACAACATTGATTTAAATTATTTAATTTGGAAATTTACACTGGTCTGTATCCAGTATCTGTACTGGACTGAAAATCGATAGGAAATGCTATGTGTTTTGAGTGGGGAAAAAAACAAGGCCTTACAGCCAAGAACAAAGTAAGAATACTACTATAATATTATTTATTATTAGCACGAGGTTATTAAAGGATATTTTTCTGTTAACATTTAGAAAGAGTTTTATACTGCTCTTTTTAAACAGTTGAATATTACACTGTGCACACACACCCACACACACACACACACACACACCCACACACACACACACCCACACACACCCTAATTCACCTTCACAATTTACAACAGCCATGTGCCTTTGGGAGGAAACCAA
>JAQMYF010000012.1:40209728-40222123 GCA_030014195.1 Neosilurus mollespiculum | reverse complement strand
ATATACATACACAGTGGTCTGCAGTGAAGATTATACAGCACCAATTTTGTCCAAAAGGGCTTCTAATAAAAAGAAGTAAAAAATTACTTCTCTATAATTTTTGGTGAAAATGTATTGAACAATGCTGCTGTAGTCAGTGGAAGCCAAAAAAAATCATTCTGACAAGTATATTGAGGTAAAAGTATGGCTAATAAACAAAAACACTGAAAATACCAATTGTTCAGAAGATTTTAATTTTAATTTTATTTCTTTTTTACTTTTGAATAGCATGAATGAACTTCAAACCATATGGAATGGTTTAGCAAGTGGAGAAATAAAAAAATATGTGAACACTATGCCTGAAAGTTGTAATTAAAGTAAATGAGGCCCACAATAAATATTGACTTTTTTTTCTCAAAAAAAACAAACAAACCCAAAAACAAAACAAAACAAAAAACCCCCCTGTTATTATTGTTATTACTCTATGCTGTTGTTTGTTTACTTATTCTCATCAATATGATCCAATATTAAATGAACTAAATACTTAGTATTTATAAAATAGTACTCGGTTTCTGATTTATCTTCATTTTTTTTAAGTATATAAACATCACTACATCACTGTATTTTTCATTCTCTTCACTGACTAAACCATTCCATATGGTTTGAAGTTCATTCATGCTATGCAAAAGTTAAAAAAATTTAATTCGCGTCACCTTTCAATTTTTCTGAAAAATCAGTATTTTCAGTATTTTTGTTTATTAGCCATACTTTTACCTCAGTTTACTTGTCGGAATAAATTTTTTGGTTCTCATTGCCTACAATTGCATTGTTCAATACATTTTTACCAAAACATTATAGAGAAGTATTTTTTTTACTTCTTTTTATTAGGAGCCCTTTTAGACAAAAGTGGTGGTGTATAATCTTCACTGCACACTACTGGATGTATGAAGCTGCAGTTTTGTTGATGGCGCTGCATGTTGAATAATTGTCTTCATAAACTGAACTGGATTTAAGTGAAGTGCTTCAATTAGAAAGTGTTGATTTTAAAGTTTAAATATTAAAGAATATAGAATTGTCATTGGCCAAGGTCTAAATAATACTTAAAAAGGCACTATTATGATATTTGTAAAGACAAGTAAAATCAGGCATATTTAACTCTTTGCTAATTTAAATATATTATAGAGATAATTGTGTTATTGTTATCTCTTAGTTCATAGCTCACTTGGTGTATGGCTCTTCAAGGAACCTCCTGGAGAGGGACATTGTTTTAAAAGTGTGTACTGAGCTATACTTATACATGTGCTTTATATTATGTATATTTTTTTGCAATAGAAATCATACATTATAGATATCATGTATCACCAGAACTTTTTAAATCAATGTCATTATACAGCATTAACACTTAGGATACTTTAGGATAGTTTCCAAAGATACAGAAACTACACATCCTCACTGATATATTCACTTATATATTGTATAAAATAATACATTTTTTTAAAATCTTTTTTTTTATCTTATTGTATTTCTATTTGTTTATTTATATATTTTTATTAGTTTTTTTTTTTTTAACAATTTAGCAGTGTTTGAAAGCATGAGTTTGAACGCATGTGGTAAGACTTCAACCAATTCTGAAGGGTCCAATGAAATTTTTTTTTCTACTAGGTCATCAAGGTCTAAGTGACAGTTGAACTAAAATGTTCCTGATGTTTGTTGGCTAGAACTGCTGGTTGTGTGAGTGTTTTGTGAGTGTGTGGTGGAAAAAGCTCGACTCAGGCAGACATTCAGACAGCTTGTCTGCTGTGCACCGGCTGCACACGTTTTTTTCCCCTCTGTAAAAATATCACACCTTATTTACAATTCAATGAGGTGCACTGGGTAAGAGTAACAAACACTCTCTCTCTCTCTCTCTCTCTCTCTCTCTCTCTCTCTCTCTCTCTCTCTCTCCCTCTCTCTCCCTATTTTCCTTTGCTCTCCCCCTTTATTTCTACATTCCTATCTATGTCTCCCCTTCTCTGTCTCCCACTTTTTCTCTTGGCCCGTCCTCTCTCTATCTTCCTCTAACCCTTCTCCCCTCTCTCATTTTCTCTCGGATGTTTGGGCTTAAGCATTGCTTGGTGTGCATCACAAACAAATAATCAAGAAACGAGCACACCTTTCTTTACCCAAGTCTCTAGTGAAAGGGATAGCTTGTATTTTGCTCTTTTGTTCTTGATGCATGTTCTTTTAATTTGAATGAATAATTAAAAAACAGGTCAGAAACAGATGTTCCAAATATCCAAGGGCTTATACAAGTCATTATATCATGCCAAACTGCTGTGAGCTGATGGATTTCTTATTGCATTATGAGCAGTAAAAATAAGCCCTGAGGACATTTCCCCCAAACCACTATATGTTTTTGATTGAGAATAAAAGTAAAAAAAAAAAAAAAAAGATGAAGTCTCTTTATGTATGACGAGGAAAATATTAATGATCTTTATTTGTAGAATGTTTTATTGACAGCAGTCCTTGATGTTGAGTGATTTTCCCTCTTGGTTCATATGGAAACTCAGGGAAACTGAATTTATAAAGTGTTGTGAAAGACCTCAGTTAATGTTCTTGTTTAGTGGCATGATATTGCATCAAAATCCAAGATTGTGATATTTAATGGTTGGTATTAAATAATATATCCATCATTTTCACAGTAGATTTTCATGCACCTAGATGAAATTATTCCTTTTTTTCCCCTTACACATCAAGCTCTCATGCATTCTGTCTTCTTGCAGAAGATAATACAGATGTCCATCCTACCTGCCCATAACCCACTCTCCCCTCAGCAGGATTGTATCAGCCTGAGCAGCTGTCCAGATGTGGCTCTTACATATTCATGGGTTCGGCTGTTGCTGTCAGGGTTGTCATGGTGACGTTTCCACTGCAGTTAGATGCCAGTGAGAGTTTCTCTCTCATCCATCACCAGTGCCAAAGGTCAGTGTTAACCTCATTCACACTCTGCATTTTAATAACCCACTGCCTTTCACAGGTTTTTGTCAGTGACTAATACTAAGTACTTTAACATACAAAGCAGTTTCATCAAAAAATCTACTTCTAACGCTTCTTACTGTTTTTGATGTATAAGCTGAGACTTGTACATCTATTTAGGAATACTGCTCCCCTCCTAATAATTTAATAACTGCTCTGGATGAAAGGCAGTTATTATTACACTTTTGTTAAGAGGAATAATTCATGCCCTTATAGTTGATTGAGAAAGTGCTGGGTGCTGAGGAGGCAAATGTGAATCAGCATTGAAAGAAAGAAAGAGTCTATATGGAAGTTGCCTTCTCTCACCATGCAAAACGGTCTAAAGCCTTTAACCAAGGCTTGAAATTATTTTTTTTTTACTAGTTCGTACTATTAAGGAAAACTGTGCTATATCACATGACTTACGTGACTCACATGACTTCATATGTCTGAAATTAAATTTGAATTAGATTTAGAATTAGACACACTAGAATTATAATGTTCATAAATCTGGGGTTTTATGCTACAGTGTGTTTTTTCTTTTTTAATCAAACCAATAGAATTTGTATTTCAAAATAAAAAATTTGCAAGTCATGTTTTAAAATTCTCTTTGGAAATAGATTTTGCAATATTAAAAGCACTGTTATCATTGCTATTTCAGCTAATCAGCATTAGATGTGTATTAATTTGACTAATTTTAATATCAATTTTTAAAACTGAATGACTTTATTAAACCTGATTTTTTTATTAGTAAAAATGAAAATAAATAAACAATATAAAAAGGCATTACAATTTATAAAATGAAAATCCTAATTAATACTGAATGTTGTGAAATTCCATGTAGTATTATTGAAGCCAACATATAAAGCAATGCTTATATGTGACCATTAGATTTGTGACGTGTGGCAGAATATTATCATTGTTTTATACAAATTATTTATTTTTTGTTATTTACTTGTAAATACATTCTTCGTGTTATTATTCTTATTTTCATTCTTTTTCTTCTTGTTGATGACAGTATTATACAATTTATTAATATATTAATAAAAATAATAATAATAACAAAAAAAAAATAATAATAATAATACTTTTGCAAAAACATAGACACAGTGCTGAATTACAGCTAATGATGAAATCTAAAAGAGAACACTGAGTAAAGAGAGACACTTTCAGAAACAATTTCAGCCAACAGCATGGTCATGACACTAAATGACCTGCCACTCAAGAAAGAAGGTATGATTTAGGCTCACTGTAATAGAGGAGAGAATGATGAAGGAGCTGTACTGGATTGGGTTTTAAAGTGGTGAGTCAGCCACAGACTTTGAAATAAGCAAGAAAACATAATAGCACAGAGATTAGTGACTTAAAAATAAACAGGATATGTGTTTGCTTTGTGATAAAATAACTCTTGCAGTTAAAAAGGTATAGTCATATAGAATGCTTCAGCAACAATATGTCTGTAATTAAAAAAAAACAAAACAGACATTGCACATGAAATAAAAATTGTACATGCATGTTTCATACTGTGGAGTGTTATGCAAAACTCAGTCACACCTCAATACACATTCATGCTCATTTTCCCACTACACTGCTTCCTCCTTCTCTGTGGAGTCAGGCTGCTCGGGGAGGAGGGGGGGGCAGAGGGGAGAAATAGGGGGGCAGGAGAGGGGTGAGGGGGCAACAGTATCCAGAAGAAAATGTGCACAAAGCTGTGGTAATGAATATTCATCTGTGACGACGGCTGGGGCCGTGGCGTGCTCTTCTGGCTGAGAGGAGCGAGTGGGCCGGGGGTGGGGGAACATAAAAGCCCGTGGCCGATCCCATTACCCAATGTGCAGGCTTAATGTGATTCAACCAGTAGTGTGTGTTCTGCCGAGACGCTCAGTTCTCCCAGAATTGATCCAGAGCTTTATATGGCAACCATGCCCCATTCTCAAATGCTAAAGTACACATGAGCTGATCCCACATGCCTCAAACACAAGCAGCTGATGTTAGGAATCCTTATTTGTGTAGCTTTAACATATATTATATGACAGAAAGGAGTTGAAAGGCTTATTATGTCTGTGAAATTTTCTTGTATAATGAGAATATATGCCTAAAATACTGTGTTCAGTCCTGTGGTAAATTGGAGTGTATCATGAGGAAGTGTTGCTGGTATGTAAAAAAAAAAAAAAAAGAAATTATAAAATAAATTATGTTTTCTCCTTTAAAGATTAACTGACTTGAACTTGATTTATAAATGAATGCACAGTTGTCTTTCCAATCTTCTCTCTCACCCATGTGAGTGCTACTGGATGGCTTTGGGATATTTACTTAATGAACCTCTGGGCTTTACCACTCATTACTGCATTTGTCTCTTTATCATTGGTGTACCTATATCTCCTCCCATTTTTATTGCTGTTGCACCAACTGAATAATTCTGACTTGGAACAGCATACATTATAAGAGACTTTTATTCTAATAAAAGTCACTGTATGTCGTCACAACGAATGTATTATACAGCTATAGTAGTTTAAGGATTGTGTATGAAACTCAAACCTTGTGTGTACCACAGAAAAAATCAGTACTGTTGGTACTGATATGATTTTTTTTTTTACGCTCTTCGCCTGAACTCTGTAAGAGGCTTTGGCTTGTTTGAGTTACATTGATTTCTGAGTGCACTCAAATGACCTTTATTACTGTTCTCTCTCTGTATGACATGTAGCTGTGGACGGGTAATCCACAGTGTGAGGTGATACAGTGTCAGCCTGTAGATCCAGAAGAGGGCATGGTATTAAAACGTTATACAGGCCTACAGTTAAAACCACACATGTATATAAAAAGACAGGCAAAAAAATTGGAACAGGGAAATTAAAGCGCCTTTGTGAGGTGTGCTGCTGCAAGCATTTAGGCAAACACAATTTTAAGCTTATCGTGGCAAGCACTCTTTCCCAATCATCCCTAACAGCACCTCGCCTCTCGCTCACTCCAATCCGGATCATTTTCAAATGCAAATAGCAGCACTTCACAGTAATCTCACCCAACACAGAGGCGAATCTATTTGCATTTGTAAGTTGGACGCTACTGCAATAAGTCTTAAACACACTATCAGCATAAAGTAGTTGGAAATAAATGCACTTTGTTAAATTTGGGGAAAGCCTTGATGAATAATTAATTTGCCATTATTGAAGATATGTAACGTTTTTTTTTCTTACTGACCAGTTTCTTATGTGGTTTTACCAATTTATATATAATATAAATATATGGTGTTTCTTTTGTAGCCCTTGTCGATTCCTATCTCTCCCCCTTTACATAAATGCCATATCGATATCATGGTTTTTAGACATTTCACATATTATGCTTCACATTTTTTTTTTCATGTGATGGGTTTCTGACAAGTAAGTGTTTTTTATTTTCAGATGGGATTTTATAAAAGAATTTCTTGTTTTAATGTTTCACATGACAAAAAAATTCATCTATTTTCCCCACAAATTCCATTTTGTTCCCATTTTGGAACAATTCTAGGCATAAAATGTTAAAATGCACCTTTACATATTTCTCACATGTGATTGCATATTACTTACATGAGCAAAAAAAATGTAAGAGTTACACTACCCCAGCTACATGAAAGCTAACACTTGTTTCCTGCAATAACACCACATTTGCACACAATAACACACAAACTGTCACTCATATAATGCCATAGGGCAACACTTGGCAGAGGGCAAAAAACTACACAGAGCTCACAGATGCCCACCAAGCACCATCCTTCTCACCCAGGGGGTAAAGACAGTTTTATTTTCATAGACTCTTGGGGGCATCACATCATGATCCGTGATTGGATCGAAACCTTTGATATCTGCACAACTTAGGGGCCCTATAATTAAATTTAACTCACGATACTGAGATTGACAGTGCATTATGGACAATAAATAAAGTTTGATATATCCTTCTTTGATTTGATTTACTTTTAAGTAATAATAATGACTCCAATTTCAGTTATTGCTACTTTCATATTGTCAATATGCTGTCAATTTCCTTCTTTTCCTTTTTTATGTCACCTCAGTTATGATTTTTAAATCCCTTAAGCAAAGCATAACCCTTATTATGGTATGTGAAGTGCTGATTTGTGAGAAGAAAATGCAAAATTAGTATTTTTTAAAAGAATATTACTAATATAGAAGTTATATCAGAAAGACAAGCAACACTGCTGTTATTGTAGTTATACCCTTAAGCTGTATATAACAGCTAAAGGCCACGGCTCATAACACACTGAGTGAGCATTTACTCTGGCTGATGATAAAGCCAGATGGATTATGATACAGAGCCAACCATCTTTAGGGAGAACGCCAGTGGTTTCACACTTGAGGAGAGAAAGAGAGCGTGTAAGTGTGAGAGGATAAATTCATCAGCCCACTAATGTGCGCTTGTACATGTGCGTGTTCCAGGACGCTGGAACATCATCAAGCACATTCTTAAAAGTATACTGCATTATGGCTTCATGTCTTTCAAGAGGAAATGGTCAGCAACCAAACCCAAGATCCGTAATGAGAAGACATTTACAGGGTGAAAGTCATCTTTTAATTGTCAGAAGAGTATCAGCAGACCAAATAAAAGCTGAAGAACGAGAGAAATAAGTAGTAAAATGCCTTGTTGCTTTGCTCATGTAGGAGTTAGCACCTCATTAGCAAGTACAAGTCTTGTGGGGGCGAAAGTGATGGAGATGGAAGAGATGGAGAAAGAAAAGAAAGGAGGTGGAGTGAAGGGATTCAGGAATTATAGTCTCTTGTGGGAGAAGAGATGCTGTTCATTGAATTGACTGGTTTATTTGGAGTCTACTTTATGATGTTTTTGTAACTTTATGGCTTCTCCAATGGTTGAAACACACATTATGTAGTGATGCTAATGTATGGTCAGATCCAAAAGCTAGTTACTTAAGATATAATCATTTGAATATATGAGCAAATATTAATGTGTGCCTAGAGTGCTGACAGCATAGCTGTCAAATCTAAAATGGAAAGACTTTGAAGAAAAAGGTTGTTATGCCCTATACCCTGGTTTTGGAATATTAATGTCCACCCAAGGTTTGAAGCAGTGAGGCTAAGCTGTGCTCAGAGCTGCGTACCTTATCAATGTTCTGAGAAGGTCGTCATTTGAAAAAGAGCCCTCTGCATTAGCATTCATAATTGCCTACATGACGAACTTGACATGGTTCGTTTACCAGCGAGTGTGGAAACAAGCTGGCAGGAGTATGTTCTTTAATTAAGAATATGACTAAAGAACACGTCCCCCATGACCGCTAATGGAAGTGTTTGTTAATTCATTTATCTGGGCATGAAATTCCGTTGGCTGTGACTGGCAGCATAAGGTCATTTGTCATATAAAATCACGCAAATCTTCCAGTCCATCCACGGAGACGTACAAAAACTGTATTTGATTGTTGCCTTAATACGCTTGCATAGCTATGATGCAGTGATTTAAAAAAAATTATAATTTAGGACTTTAGCATTTTATTGCTATTTGTGCTACAGTATAATAATAATAATAATAATAATAATAATAATAATAATAATAATATATTGTTTATTGTTAATTAATTAATTATTATTAATAATAATAAGTGCCATGATCTAATTTAGGTGTTTTGAAGCCAAACGTCAAAAAGTAATTTTCATCTCTCAAACTGGTTCCAGACTCTAAAACAACTAAAGAAAAAAAATGGCAATCCTCAAGGTTGTGTTTTTTAATCAAAGCATGATCAAATACATAGGTGTATCTGACTGTGAATAATATATTAATGCCTTTACAAAGGCACTGCCACAGGCAATGTGTAGTGCAGGAAGCACCGAGGGATTCGTCAATGTCCTCAGGTTATCATCTACTTTTCTGCTGAGTCCACAGAGTGAATGGGAGTACAGAAGTTCACTCTCAAGTTATAGAACTCATCTTGGATGACACCAAAACCGGTCAAAATTATTGGAAGGAATCATCCTGAATAGTCATAATTCCTCTACATTCAAATTATTTGAATTTTATTTTTTTTAATTTTGCTATACTGTATTAATCCCGCAAGGGAAATTATTGCCTCTGCATTTAACCAATCCAAAGTGAGCACACACACGTAAACAGTGGCACACACTCGAAACGGTGGCTGCCACACCCACATTTGGGCACCCGGAGAGCAGTTGGGGGTTAGGTGCCTTGCTCAAGGGCACTTCAGCCATCAAGGTGAAGGAAGGGAAGGTACAGCTCACTCTCCCACCACGTTTGGGAATCGATGTAATTTAATTTTACTATGTAAAGCTGCTTTGTGACAATGTCAATTGTAAAAAGCGCTATACAAATAAAACTGACTTGACTGGGGAGCAACTTTTCATTCCCAAAGCTGCCGCTCTAACCACTAGGCTACAGCTGCCCCTTGGTGTTATGGTGTTTATATTCTTAATCCTTAGTAAGTGAACATTCTGAGCTCAGTTTCAGGATGTATTCTGGGTATAAGGGTATAAGGATAGTTCTTGTTTATGAGAAGCCTAACAACATCTCTAGCTGATTTAATCACATGGGCTCAGGATAACTTTTGGGAAACCTTTGTCAAGTTACAATACAGAGTCCACAAATGCCAGTTAAAACATTAACTGTGTCCAGAATCTTCTCTGGGCTCTGAGATGTCTGGGATGGCCCATCACACAGTGGAAACATGTATTGTGCTCAGATGAACCAGTACTCCGGATCGTTTTTCATTTTTTTATTTATTTATTTTTATGAAATGCATGTCGTTTGCTTTAGCCCAAAGATAAAAAGGATCCAGACTGCTACCAGCAACAAGTTTATAACTGAGGGTTTGTTATATTTGTTGTGTCAGTGCCTGTAGTTATGCAGAAAAGTACACCAAGGTTTTGTAGCAAGATCTTTTCAAGGGACACCCATATATATTTTAGTAAGACAATGCAAAACCACAATGTGCACATACTAAACGAAAAGGCTGTAAAGAATGCTGTGGTAAAACGATAACTGACTAACCAACTGTTTGGGAATGTGTTGCAGTTTAAATACTTAAAACTTTTACATTAAATAAAAATATTGAAATAAATGTTGATATTGAATAAATAATAAAATGCATCAGGTTAAAATCAAATAACGTGCTGTTGATTTGAATGCCTTTAAGGTCAAAGGTTATTTACAAATCATTGTTTTCAGATTTCATTTCAATTTCAACATACTGTCCCAATTTTTTCATATTTGGGGTTGTAGTAACTTTGAAATATTTACATGAATTTCAATGTTTCTTTAGTATTTGGTCTGTCCATGTTTTGCTTTAATGACAGTATGCACTCAGCAGGCATGAACTTTACAGGTTTCTCCAAAATCTTATTATTCATCTTAGCTCAATCTATCACATTTCTGTACACATGCTTTAATAACCATGCTTAGGCATGAGGAAAATCTGACATTCTGACGAGGAAGTTGATCATTATTAATATCATAGATTTGCTGAAGTTTGAACAGGGACCCTTTTCACTATTTATTGCACTACCTCAACCCTGTCATTATTTCATTACGCTGCTATGTTTATATTTATATCTATGCCTATATTCTATTTGCACTCCCTGAACTGCTGCTACTCTGGTCATCATTTCATTTTTTTATTCCACCTCATCTTTTTCTTTCTTTCGGGACTAAGTTTCTCATTCTTGTGTTGTCTTTTTCTTGTTGTACTGTTTGCACCTAGTTGTACACTTTGCACTTTATGTAGCTAGGACAAATACCTTGGTCGTAGCTCTGTGTTGTTGTTTTTTTCAATTTTGATCTCTGTTGTATGTTTATGTAGCACCTGGTCCTGGAGAAACGTTGTTTCGTTTCACTATGTACTGCATCAGCTATATGTGGTTGAAATAACAATAAAGCTTCTTGAACTTGAACTTCTCTTTGTTTTCAAGCACCACCTGAGAAATATGTGCTGTATTAAGTGTTGGCAATTTAAGGCTATTTATATAGAGAAATTGCCCTTTTCCAGAATCCAGTGGAGTTCACACCTTCTAGATTGTCAGATTTATGTTGAGCATTTAGTGTGCAAGTAGTGTGCTTTTGGTGTAAATAAAATTGGAAGATAAAAATGTGGAAGTACAAAGCAGACTGTATTTTCCCTTTGCTGTTAATTGCAATCCAGTGCAGAACAAAATAATTAAAAAATACTTTAGACAAATGTCTTAGTTCAATATATATCTATTTTTATATATAAAACTACATTTAATGTTGCACTCAAATAGCATTTCACATTTTTTTCTCTGCATTGTTCAACATGTATTAAAGTGATTTATTGAGCAAATTGACATACAGTTGCCCTCAATATAATACTACTCTTGTGTTCGCTGATATCCAGATACATGGGCTTAATTCCAAGACCACAACTACACACTGCTGAGAGATGTATCTGCTTTAAACTCTGCTCAGGGCATGCAAATCCTACACAGTGTCTGTAGTCACATCTGAGGTCAACTCTAACTTTCACCCATTGTTACTATATGTACAAAGATGTACTCAAGAATCTAGAAATATGTCTTCGTTCACCATAATGGAGAAGAAATGTGGTGACCAGGTTAACAGTGGGTAAGGTCACTGTTATTAAAGATTCGAGGTGATCAGTTAGAAATCATCCCAATGTTTATTTATTTCCTGTCTTTGTGTAGTAAACTGTGTATATTTTGATAGCTTTGATTAATTGGGCTAAAAAGGTTAACATTCCCAGGGAAGAAGCAGAGCACAAGCCTTAAACCTACCTGCACACACACACACACACACACACACACACACACACACACACACACACACATATACACATATATACACATACACACACACATATATATATATATATATATATTAATGTATATATATGTATAATGCGAAATATATAACTCAAATCACCTGAAATATTACCTTTTAGTACGCATCATACTTTTTATTCCTAGGTGTTACTGTTATTCTTTATTTACTTACTAAATTATAGAAAAAAAAATCCCAATAGATTGTTGGAGAGAACATGATTTGAATAACTAGTCTGGTTTGGAAACAGACAGACAGATTACGAGTCTGCATGCTGTCTGATGCAGTAGTGCATGGCAGAATTTGAATGGCTACTGTCAGAGAAAAATAGCACCTGCTATCCCTCCTTCTGCTTTTCACCACCCCTCATAACCTTGATACAGCTTGTGATTATCTTTCTCTTCACTCTCGCTGGGTCAGCAACATTCAAATGCTGACTTTGTTGTTGCTGACCAACTTTATGCCTACTTCAGATTGTATGATCATTTGAGTTATCTAATGATTACAAACGATTAAAATGCATTAAGTATTAGCAGGAATTTATGTATATTTGTATCCGATATTTTTCTCAGATGTATATTTTATTTTATTCTATATATTTTCCTATTTCTATCCTTTTG
>JAQMYF010000012.1:40135490-40148056 GCA_030014195.1 Neosilurus mollespiculum | reverse complement strand
CATCACAAATCCACCAAGTTCCCTCAAGATCATCACAAATCCACCAAGTTCCCTCAAAATCATCACAAATCCACCAATTTCCCTCAAGATCATCACGAATCCACCAAGTTCCCTCAAGATCATCACAAAACCGAGTTCCCTCAAGATCATCACAAAACCGAGTTCCCTCAAGATCATCACGATTCCACCAAGTTCCCTCAAGATCATCACGATTTAATCCCCGACCCCCCACGCTCACTTAAATCGTGGAGATCATGGACATTAGGCCCCAGTGTAAACCCAGATTAACCACTAGGTGATGATCAGTTGACAGCTCTGCCCCTCTCTTTACCCATGTGTCCAAGAAAAAGGACTGCAGGCCTGATGACTGCAAAGTTGATCATTGACCTTTGGCCTGAGGTGGCCTGGTAGCAAGGTACTACCTTATGCTTGAAAACAGCATTTGTTATAGATGGTTCATGACTAGCACAAACTTCCAATAACAAAACACTGCTTAGGCTCAGATCAACGAGCACATTTCCCAATCAAGCCTTTCCAGGTCACTCTGCCATTGCCCCCATGAAGATTTCGAAGAAGAAGAATGGACTCCCCAAGTGGAACCCCTTCCAGGACACCACCTAGAGACTCCAAGAAGGCTGGGTAATTTGACCTACCGTTTGAAGCATAAGCACAAACCACAGTCATTACCTTCCCACCTGTAACTTGCAGTTGCAGAGAGGCGACCCTTTCACTCACCTAGGAAAACTCCTACACCGATGGACACAGCCAGCGGCTTGGGGTAGAGTGGCTGCTCCTCTGAAAGGAGTCCACTGGGGTGGTTTGGGCATCTTATTAAAATGTCTCCCTTTAGAGGTTTTTCGACTAAGTCCAACTGTGAAGAAGCCCCGAGGCAGACCCAGAACCCGCTGGAGGGATTATATATCCCGTCTGGCCTGGGAACGCCTAAGGATTCCCCATTCTTACCGGGGGAGGAATGCATGGGTTTCCCTCCTAGACCTGAAGTCTCTGCAACCTGACCTTCATATAAGTGGTGCAAAATGGATGAATGGATATTCTAATTGTAATTTATATTAGTGTGTGTGTGTGTGTGTGTGTGTGTGTGTGTGTGTGTGTGTGTGTGTGTGTGTGTGTGTGTGTGTGTGTGTGTTTTAAATTCTTTACAGGTGAGCTGTAGTCCTGTTCCTAACTGCAAGCTAATAAAGTCATGTTTGGTGGGAAAAAAAAAAAAGTCTTATTCTTAAAAAACAACAAAAACTGTATTTTTTTCCTGTGTTGATGTATCTACTAATAGGATATGAGCTGATTATTATTATTATTATTATTATTATTATTATTATTATTATTATTATTATTAAAAGCTTAACACAATGATTTGCAGTTACTGTTATACTTGTGAATATTTTGTTCACATATGAAGGGCTGAGAGCTAGAGTGGTGTAACCCACAGAAAGATGTTTTTGAGGGGAAAAAAATGACATGGAAGTTTTTGCAATATAAAAATCAGAGATAATACTCATGATATGAGTCAAGGTCATAAGGAAGATGAAGAGACCATTCTGGCACCCACAGACCTTATCTCATTTTTCATTTTTTTGGGAGGTTAGACCACTACGGCTCTCTTAATCCTACATAGTGTTTCTTTACTGACTATGTACTGAGTTAAAAATCCCTATAGTTTAATAATCTTTCATTGATACTCTGCCTTTTCCCCCTTACCAGTCCCACAGTTCATTGAAAGTTTAAAGCGCTCTAACATGATCCCAACACTGTCCTACTGTGTACATAATCTCTTTACATACGTGCAAAGGCATTATCTCTCTCTCTGTGTTTCTTCAGTTGTGTGAATTCAGTGCATGCATTATATCACAATGCCATGTGGCTCCATGTTTAGTCCCTGGCCCCTGGCATGAGGTCCCTTATTTAGCGGATTATCTGCACAGTCATGGGCTTGGATCCAAAGCCTCATGGTTTTGTGATTTCAAAGCCTTCTGGGTGCAGTGGAAACAGGCTTTTGGAACCTGAGCCAAAAACTCTCGGTAGCTTGTTGTGTCTGACACATTGCCATGGAAGCGGCAGGAGACCAATCTGACAACATTGTTGATTACTTAGCGATTAGTCAGTGGTTCCTCCAGAGACAGCTATTAGTGATGACCATGCACACTGAGAGAAAGGAAGAACTTAACACAGTATAATTATATTTACAGTGCCGTAGACCGTGATGACATCTACACCACATTTTTCGACTTAAGATCATGTGACATTTTACTGCTTTGCTGCACTAACAGAAGTGTTATTTTAATAAACCACACTTATTTGCATTCCTGCAATATTCTATGTGCAGATATAAAAAGTCATGTGCCCCCTGCAACCTGTCATATTGTTGCTATGTGCTAATATACTTACATGAAGTTCTAGGTTTGATGCTGAGTAAGTATGATGAGGGCTTCCTCCTCCACACTGCCTCCTCTGTGTTGCCTCCCTGTCAATCACTTTTCGTTTACTGGAGAAACCAGAGGCTCGTGAACCTGCTATTATGCAAATGGATGCACAGTGATACTGTTTTGATAACAGCTCTTGGTCAGCCCACATTCCAAAGCAAATGGTTATTACTTCATGACTTTTGGAGAAAACAGACATGTGGATTCTAGTGATTTTCATATGTGGGTGTATATTGCAGTAACTGCTGTACGTGCCTGAAGGTGATGGACAGGCTGTGTGTTTCTCTGCATTATGCATGCATGATGCCCAAAGAGATATTGACAGTTGGAGAGGTTTACTGAATTCACATGCATATTCCTTTTTTTCATAAGTGTGTCTGTGTGTGTGTGTGTGTAAGTGGGAAGTGATCTTTGAGCATGTCTCTGTGGCACTGTCTTTGTGTGTGGGTGTGTGTATTTGTGTGCATGTGTGTATGAGTGAGTCACTCTGTGTGCTTGACCCTGGCACTGCCTACACAAACAGACCCCAGCTAAGTGCTTTCTTTGTAATGGCTTTGTATTCGCTCATCATTTGACCTTCAACCTTGCCCGAGCTTCCTCCTTCTCCTCTCCACCACCTTTTAACCCCTTGTGCTATTTATACTGGCAGTTCTTTACCAGCCTGCTATCCCACACATACTGGATGCTGTCGAACCCTGTTAAATGGCGTATGTGCACATTTATGCGCTGAATAACTCATAAGCGGAAAGAAGTCTGAAGAGAACTGGCAGCTTTTTTGGAGTTCGTATCATCCAGAATTTGAATTCCACATAAGTGTGACATTTGCTATGAGGATTTCATAAAATAAAACTTTTCCTAATGTCTCTTATTATTCATTTTCATAATAAATAGCCAATAGGTGGTGCTATTCTGTTCTTACTGTCATAGAGCTGGGTGGAGTCGCATACTGTTTGGCAGCTGCTTCCAGCCTCCTCCCTTCTTTCTCCTCTGTCTGTCCTTTCCTCTCAGAGTGATGTAACCTCTCAGTGTGGCACACACACACACACACACACACACACACACACAATGGACGAGACACAAACCCAGTCCCTCATACTCGCGTAGGAGATCACACAGAAAAGGCAGCATTGTGTGTGTGTTTGTTGCGATGCTCCTTCCCCATGGAGCACTTGGGTGAATGCCTGGGTGTGAATGGGGGTCAGAGGCAGCGGTGGCCCCTCGCTGCATCCCGCCGAGCCTCATTTTCGCACATTAATCACCCCCATTCACAGATAATGAGCTCCCCCTCAGTAGCGTTTAACCGCTCTCCCTGTCCTTTGGACCTGCTCATTTGGACCTCAGCAGGGGGGATGGTGTCTGCTTGTGTCATTCCAATCAGAGCAGTAAACAGGTTGACCATCTTATCTGTTCCTCAACTATATGACAACAAAAATGGCTTTTTTAGCTAATCTTCCGTCTCTCTGTCTCTCTTATTCTTACGTGTGTGTGTGTGTGTGTGTGTGTGTGTGTGTGTGTGAGTGAGAGAGTGAGAGAGAGCGCATGCCTGTAGACAGGTGTGTGTTGAATGTGTTGCTCTAATTTCCCATGCAGTATAATTGCCTGAGGCATGGCTGAATAGGCTGGCAGGAGGAGGTCAGAGGTCACCTTTCCTGACTGCTGGTTTTATTTAGAAAGAAGCAGAAAGGTGCATGTCTAGTGCAAGTGGAAAGATAGAATAGATGTGACTTCCCCAAGCCTCAAATACTGAAGTGATTTGGTGAATGATGAATTTAGGTGACTCAAACAGGGAATTGCTCTTAAAGCGCTCATGTATCCTGTCTCAGTGACACTGGCTTATAGAATCCTTCAAGTGATGCAGTGTGTGTGATGTACAGTGGGAGAGAAGAGGTGAGCACCAACCATTTGAATATAAAGTGCACCAGTCTAGTATGTGCTGTAGCTCTGCATGCATGTGACTGAGAAGAGAGTTCAGACAGACAGATATTTTATAATATTTTCCATGTTTAATTTTACCATCCTTGCTTTTGTATGTTATTTTACTATACTCCCTCACTTCCTCACTCACTCATTTTCAGTACTCTCTTTCTCCTAGTCATGGTCACGATGGAGCTGGAACAATGTGCAAGAGGATTCATACTGAATCGGCTGCTGCTATGCACATGCACATTCACACACTCATTCACACCTTGGGGCAATTTCACATATCCAGTCCTCCTAACTGCAAGCTTTTGGCCGGTGTACAAGGAACTGGACAACTCACATAATACCCAAATGGACACAGGGAGAACATACCAAACTCCACAGAACTCACTGCACTGCTGGGCTGACCACCGTGATATATTATTTTATTATAATAAAGAGCACAGGGCAGTGGTATGGTACTGGATTACTGATCCGAAGGTTTGAGCCCCACTATCACTTAGTTGTCACAGCTGCCCCCCCAGTGCAGTTAACTGGGTTTCTGCCCTGTGATGGCCTGACAAGCTGTCCATGGTGTACTCTGCCCTCGCCCAGAGTCAGCTGAGATGGGCGCCAGCCTCCCCACGATCCTAATAAGGATTAAGCAGCTTAGAAAATGAATGAATGAATGACATGCTCACTCATTTACTATACCGCTTACTCCTACTAGGGTTGCGGTGAGGCTGGTGCCAATCTCAGCTGACAGTGGGCGAAGGAGGGGTACACCCTGAACAGCTCACCAGACCTTTGCAGGGCAACACACTAACACACAATCATTCACACTCACACCTGGGAACAATTTGGAACAGCCAGTTAGCCCCAATGTGCATGTCTTTGGACTGTGGGAGGAGACCGGAGTACCCAGAGGATATCCACGGGAAGAACATGCAAACTTCATACAGAATGCCCTTGCTGAGCCCGGGCCTCAAACCCAGGACCTTTTTGCTGTGAGGTGGACGTGCTAACAGTTACACCACCCTAAATAGCACACCTAAATTCTGTAAATGATTTGTGAGACCTGAGTTATAGTGAATGATTCAAGGGGAAATGGAAAGACATGAACAGAAGTGCACGTTTTGAGTAAATGTTATTTAAAAAAATCAAAGAGAAATGATCACCAGCTACAGTTAGACTGAATTACAAAGGACAAAACCCACAAAAAAGACTAAAAGCACTGGTATGTTATATACTGTAGGAATGTGAGTGTGCATAATGTAAGTGAGAGTTCCAGGCAGAGTAAATGAGCCCTGTAGCAGTGCTGCAACGTGAGTAAGGTCAGGAGGGATTTCCTTCTTGCGTATCTCTCACAGGGGGAACATGGGAACTAAGGGATAATTAAAACATGCTATTAGCTGAGAGGCCACACTGTCATGATAAGAAAAAGAGAGGCTGGGGGAAATTAGCCAGCACCACGTCTCTGTCAAACAACGCCCCAACTGTGCCAACACTCAGTAGGAGACTGTGTCCTCCTCTCTCTTGCTGTGTGTGTGTGCATGTGTGTGTGTGCGTGTGTGTGCGTGTGTGCGCGTACGCACGCACCATTGTTTATAGGCTGTTAAATTTTGTGACACTTTTATAGGGCTGCTGTCCTCTAGAACAAAGTGAATGGCTGCTGTCATGAGCAGCTAGAATAACACTCTCATTCTTCTCACCTAACGTTCTACAGCATTACAGGTCTCCTTTCTAATTGGTCCTGTGTGCTTAATTAAAATGTATGGTTAATGTCTAATAAACGTTTGGTAGGCCGTGAGCTGAAAATGGAGAAGGAAGCACTCCTGAGCTGAGCTTTTAGTGCTTTATGATTTATTATTTCAGTCTTAGTTGTGGAAAGATTGTGTTAAGGAGTGTTGGTTTGTGAGCAGCACGACTTACCAAACATATAACAGTGAGTGCATGTCTTCTTCTAGCTATTGTTGCCTGTGTGTGTGTGTGTGTGTGTGTGTGTGTGTGCGTGTCTGTTTGTAAATGTGTGCACATGTTGTATAAACAGTATATAGTGCAATATATGATGAGTAAGCTTATTTATTTATTATTTTTTTTAATATAGATAAATGAGGTGTCTCTCGGAGCCCAAATGCTAAATGTCGGTAAAGTGACTGAAGCTATACGATACACCATAGATGACCATTCCTTTACATGTACATTTAACATGTATTAAACTCTGAACAACTATCTATAGAACAGCAGCCTTGCAGTTCCATAAATCTTTAGACGATAGAACTATTTCACACAGAACTAAACCAACCTCAAAAATCACAATCACAGTATCTAACACCAAATCGCCTTCTGTCTCACTTTTACCTTGTCTTATGCATTTTCTGAGGTTTTAAATGTGTATTTTTCCAAAAATAAATAAATAAATGAATGAATGAATGAATGAATGAATAAATAAATAAATAAATAAATAATGGATATGGCGGCAATTTCCAGGCACAGGCGCTGACGAGAACCCATGAATTTTTTTCCCGGCCTAATGAAAAACTTTGTTTTGTTTTTGCTTTTAAACTTGAGCCCTTTTGTCCATATTATGAGTTTAGTTTTTACTGACTAGGGTAAAACCAGGTGAAAACAGTTTTGTATTGATTTAGCAAGCTATAACCAGCAACTGCGAAACACCTACAGTATATATACAATGTAGCCCTACAGGGCAAAAACTTATGTTAAAGTAAAACACTTGCTTCCTAAATGACAGGCTGAAAATGTTATTATAAATGTCTGACAATGAGAAAAGGATCCTTACAGAGATCCTCCTGTGTCTGTTTCCTCACTTTTTCAGTTAGTGTTTTGCTGGTCTCTGCTCCCTTTCAGTGCATGTAGTTGATTATCACACTGTTTTCTAATGTTTACAAAAGCAGAAATTACACAGAATTCATGAAGAAGTCTATTTCCAATCTGATGCCAAAAGTTCCATTGTTAATTTGGAAATAGGTTTCTTCAGAAAACATCAAAAAACCAGTGCAATAAACACCTACATGCACTGAATCGGGTGCTCCACCAGTGACCAAAAGACACATATATCAGCCACAGAGCAGTGGTGGTAGGGTGCTGGAGTACTGATCTGAAGGTCGGGAGTTCAAGCCCCACTATCAACGGGTTGTCACTGCTTTGCCCTCAGTTATCAAAGGCCGGCCATGTCTCTTACTGTCTGTTGTGAGTCATTGCTGACTTTCATAAAGAGTAGGCTGCATTGTTCTGCCCTGTGATGGCCCTCACCCAGAGTAGGCTGAAATGGGCGCCAGCCTCCCCGTGACCCTAATTAGGAATAGGCAGTTCAGGAAATGAATGAATGAATCATATATTAGCCATAACATTAACACACCTACTCACTTTATGTTCTGACATACAGGAACATACCAGGTACGCCCCACAAGACCTACCATTTTAGATAAATATCTCAGTGCGGCCCTCATCAAGGTCACTCAGATACTTGCTCATTTTTCCTGCTTCCAACCCATCAACTTCGAGCATTGTTCACTTTCTGCCTAATACATCTCACTCCTTGCTAGGTGTCTTTACATGTCAGTGGTCATAATGTTCTTATTTTTATGGTTAAATGGATTATAAGAACATTATAAGATTATGGTTGTTTGCTTCATAGGGGTTGTTTGGGTCATTGGGGTTGCTGGATATAGCATGCTAACTCAATCCTGGATCAATTTCAATTGTGTTATTCCCTTTTACAAAGTTGAGAAAACAATGCCTAGGTTTAAAAAAATCCCAAAGCTTTCCTTTAAATGAAATGCACTGTTGAGTTATCTGGAAGTAGATTAGATAAAGGCATGAACCACCAGAAAGCCCACTGAGGGAAAGGGGGAAAAACACACCATCTTTCTTATTGGCTAATTCTTCTCTTTCCTGGCCTCTGCAATGTATTTGTACTCTCTCTCACCTCGCTTCTCAGCTTCCCCAACTTCATTTTGCTCTTTGATGACTTCCTCCCTATTCTCCACAATTCTCTCTCTCTCTGCCTATCTCTCTCTCTCTCTCTCTCACTCTCTCTCTCTCTCTCTCACTCTCTCTCTCTCTGCTTCCTCCTGAGATGGTGGTTATAAACAGTCTGCGGGTGCCTGTGGATAAGACCTGGTTCATGCTGGGAAAGCTCTCTATCTATCTCTCATCTGCATTCCCTCTTTCTCCATCTCATAAAGGAATACAAGGACATACACGTAAATACACTATCTTAAGGAGCCTTCACTGTATGAGTAGAAAAGGCTAGACTGCTCGATTTCAAGGCCGATCGTTACAGTGTGCTCCTTCTGGTCAATCATTATATGAGTGAATACGTATTCATTTACAAGATTAGCACTAGGATTAAATATGTTTGATCTGAATCAATAAGGCTATGTATTTGCAGTCTGTGTTTTTCAAAATGCATACTTGTGTGGGTATATACAGTATGTGACCTTTGGAGAAAAGGCAGAGACAGTAAATAAAGGGTAAGCATGGTCATAATAAATAAATGATATAGCATCTGATGGCTCTACAGAAGTTGTACTGTAATTACCTTTATAATGTGCTTCCTTCTAATAAGGATGCACTTAATTATGTTTGCTCAGTGCCCTCTCAATTCAGATACACTTACACACAACCCTTTCTATTAGATTACCCATACCCTTCTTCATAACATAATGCACACTGCTAGCTTTTATTCTGTCAGATGGTTCACCTTCTAGGTGCTATTTCTCTATGCAATGCAGCAGTAAATAATGGAGCAGATTTTAGCTCCTCTTATACAGTATTCATGCTTGATTGTTAGTACAAGGGAAATGAAGTTCCATTTTTTCCCGATGACTGATATGTAATCACTTTTTCTTAGACATTATATCGTTAGAGGTTACTGTTTTCTTTAAAGAAACTTCACTCTAAAGATCATCACAGTTCACAGTACTCAAGTTTGTTGAAACTGTTTACTTTATGATTAATTTATGTATTATTATTATTATTTTATTTATTTATTTATTTATTTATTTATTTATTTTTTACTACTACTACTACTACTACTACTACTACTACTACTACTACTAATAATAATAATAATAATAAAAATTTAATGGGGCTGGTGGTAGGGTGCTGGCTTACTGATCCCAAGGTCGGGGGTTCAAGCCCGGGGTGTCACTGTGGGTTGTCACTGCTGTCCCCCAGTGCAGCTAACTGGGTTATCAAATGCCGGCCATGTCTCTCACTGTCTGTGGTGAGAAGCATGTAAAAGAACCATTGCTGATTTTCGTCAAGAGTAGGCTGCATAGCCGTCAGCGTGTTTCTGCCCTGCAATGGCCTGGCGAGCTGTACAGGATGCACTCTGCCCTCACCCAGAGTCGGCTGAGATGGGCGCCAGCCTCCCCGCGACCCTAATTAGGATTAAGTGGTTTAGAAAATGAATGAATAAAATTAAATGACAACAATAATTTAGAATTTTAAAATACTTTATATTTAAAAAAAAATATTTTGTAATTTATTATTTAGAATCTAATTTTAAATTAAAGTGAATTCTATATGAAATGTTAATACTTTAACTTAGGTAATCAGTCATGACAAGTTTTGAGTACTGTAAACTTCTTCGGGGTGGCACGGTGATGTAGTGGTTAAGACACTTGCCTCACAGCAAGAAAGTCTTGGGTTCAAGTCCCAAGCTTGGTGAGGGCGTTTCTGTGTGGAGTTTGCATGTTCTACTCATGCTTAGGTGGGTTTTATCCAAGTGCGCCAGTTTCCTCCTACAGTCCAAAGACTTGCACATTAGGCTAATTGGCTGTTCCAAATTGCCCCTGGTTATGAGTGTGACTTTGAATGGTTGTGTGTGTTTTGGCCCTATGACATTCCTAGGGTGTACCCCCAGCTTCGCCCAGATTTGGCTGAGATGGGCTCCAGCCTCCCAGTGACCCTAGTAGGATTAAGCAGTTTGGCAAATGAGTAAGTGAACTTGTCTAGTTTGAGCTCTCAAGTCATCTTTAAACCAATTTAATGATATACCATATTCAACCTGAATTGTGTTTGTGTTTATATACATTGGGAAATTACTACAAGTAAAGTTCCCAGGAGACACAGATGTACGAGTGGGTTTTGTGTTTCAGTGCTTGTTGACTGCGTGGTTGCTGTACTGAGGAGACGTCTGTGTGTTTCCTGATGAAACTCCAGATGAACAGTGTAGAGTGTGTCTGAGCTCCAGGCATCAACATGTTAAAAATATCTAGCAGGCCGCAACGAGAAGAGCGAAGTCAGTTACTCCACTCCCTCCTGTGTGTCTCAGGCACACACCTTCTACTTGCTCTCGTCGCATCTTTGTTTCAGTTCCTCCAGGGAGTAGTTGAGGTGTGTATGTGTGTTTGTGTATTTGCATACGCATGTGGGTCTTTGCTTTATTGATAGTAAATTCTTGAGACCATAGTGGCATTAATGAAGTGTGATATATTGCCTTCACTTACAGCTCTCCTGTATATTGACAGAACATGTTATTATTTACTGATCAGTAATATGTACCTTGGGAAGATGCAGGCTAATGCCAAGGACTTATCACCTAAAGTTATATGCACATGGAACGCATTGAAAAATTATTTTCATCAGTTTTACGAGGAATTTGAATACACAACTGTAACAAATCTCAAATTCCACAATTAAAATGTAGTAAAAAAAAAAATCCCTATATATGATTTATATGAAAAATTAATTTCATATCAACATGAATTCATGAAATACAACAGCAGAATCATTATTCAAAAAGGAAAGGTTGCTCCTTATTGAATAGCACGCGCTTGTAGCTGATTGGTTACAGCTGAGCACTGAGAGACAACAAAAAGCTGAAAGCTGGAGGATAATTACAATAAGGTGAAACATATATATATATACTGATACTTTTATTTGTGTTTTATCAAGGGGATTTATATGATTTTGATTAGACTACCACATCATTAATATGAGCCTCTGAACAGCTGATAAACAAGCAAAAGGAAGCTGGATTATTCCGATGAAAAAATGTTTCCTCCAAATAATAAAATTTTTGTGCAGCCATATTCCTTGTGCTAGTCCCACACCATGTCCAAACAGCAATGAGTATGTGATGGGAATAAGAAGCTACCCTCAGGGATAATAATTATTTAAATGAAACATAGATGATGTGTCAAAATGTAATTAAAAGTGGAAGTATCAGGTTAAACATAGTGAAATAGGGGACAAAGGTACTTATTTTAATGTGTGGATTGAATGTTGATAGCTGATGAAACTGAGTTATGTCATGCTTTCTTGTGAAAACGAATGTTAAAGTGTTATAACCCTAATCATAAGTGCTACAAGCCATACGCTTTTTTGGCATGAGAATATTATTCACTGTCGGTTCTGTGAATTTTAGTTACTGTGATCAGTTTTATCACAGCAGTTATGTTAGTAACCCTGGGTTTACACGGGGGCACAATGTCTGCGATCCCCTCGATTCAAGAGAATCGCAATGAGCGTGGGGGTTGTGGAATTAAATTGTGATGATCTCGAGGAATCTTTGTGGATTTGTGATGATCGCGCTGATTGTGGCAAAATTTTGCCACAATTATTACAATGTATTATTGATTTGACACCAATTGGATAGAGCAGACCTTAACAGACCATAATAGACTAAGATGTACCATCGTAGGGGATCTTGATGAACACAATTCCTTCAAGTTTCATCTCTTGGATGCACCCTGGCTCCTTTTTATAGCCCAGTTGTGCTCTAAGCGTGCTCATAAATCATGGAGCGCCAAGCTTTTTTTTTTTTATTTGGGTTACTGGGATCGGTTTTATCACAGCAGTGATGTTAGTTACTGGGCTCACTGGGAACACAGCATCAGCAACATAAAGAGGCATGCATACAGCAAGTGATAAGTGACAAGCCACCATGTAAAGTCAGAGAAATGACTGATGACAAGCAAAGTTTTCTCAAGTGATGCAAAGTTTTTATGGAATTAAACTGAACTTAAACTACCAATCAGAACGAAAAGATACCATTGACTGACAGAAGCCACTGAACCCTCCCATATGTTCCCCAAAACATTTTCCATAAGGAAATAATGAACACAAGTTTAATGACTTCTTCAACGTTAATATTGAAAGCAGCTGATCATTGTCGTTTTCTGTGCTCGACCTCAACTGTTTTATAAGAATAATAACCAAAAATGTGATGCTTGGATCCATGTATTTCCCATGAGT
>JAQMYF010000012.1:40093039-40106990 GCA_030014195.1 Neosilurus mollespiculum | reverse complement strand
TGTGTGTGTGTGTGTGTGTGTGCGTGTGTGTGTGTGTGAGAGAGAGAGAGAGAGAGAGAGAGAGAGAGAGAGAGAGAGAGAGAGGTAAAATCGGTGTTGTTGAACATCTCTGTGACTTTGCGGCAGTGAATCCAGGCGTCTCTCTCGGTGCTTTGTGTTGAAGCGCAGTTCTTTCCTCTCTCTCTCTACTGAGTCCCGCTCTGCTACCCTCCGCTATTATTCCCCCCTTAAATATATGAAAATTTATGCTAATTAAAATCAGCACTAACTGTTACTAGTTGCTTGTTATGCAGGAGAGTACCTCTGTCGTCGCTGCTCTGGAAACAACCGTTCTCAACTTTCTGGAAGAGGAAATCCTACAGTTAGGGTATATACAAACATAGGCATTCACACACAAACACGCCCGAATAGGTCTTCTTCTTTTATAAAAGAAATCACTTTCTAGTGCAGTTCTTAAATATGCTTGTTCTCCATCAAGCAAACTTTTTATGTGTCTTTAAATTCAGAAATATTCTATAAAAATCTAAATCTGATGTTAAGAGAGTCAGGTAATCTGATCATTTATACAAGACGAATATTGTAGATGGGCCTTCATCTTAAGTGGTCATGTATTAACATTTATAAAGGTAATAAAATATTTGTTACATTTCTAATAAATAATTGTGACATTTATCAGTAACTAATAGTCAGTAAAAGTAAAGAAATGCAGTTATTATATTTAATTCCTGAACGCACACAAATGTCCTTCAATTAAAGAATTTAAATAGCTTACATAAACCACAGAAAGACTTTCATTAAAATGATATTTAAAATAAATAATTATATTTAACGGTTTATTTATTATGAAAATAATTACACTCAGAATTATTTTATTCAGCAAGTTTTTTTTGTTTGTTTTTTTATTATTATTTGATTTATTTTTATTTTTATTTTTTTATTTATTTTGCGTTTAAGGGGAAAACCCCTGTTAAATAAAGGAGGTTATACGTGTCTATAATTTTAGCTCGTATCAGCAAAATTGTTTAAAAGTGCTGGTGCAAACTGTGTCACTGTGTCTTGTCACGTTAGCAGGTCCCACTTCATACATAAACCCCTATATTTTGCTGCTCTTTAAGCTCAAGTGCACGTTTAGAAATTGTTTTGACGTGACGCTTCTGCTCCGCGTCCCAGAGATCGGCCCTCGTTCAGAAGCTAGCCAATCAGCGTCGGCCGTGCGCAGAGCTCCCCTTTCTGATTGGATGAAAGATGCGGAAGATTCGCGCACGCCAGGCTGAAACGTAAACACTCGCGCAGTCTCCGGCGCAGAGGGAGGAGCGCATCAAACTGTCAGAGGACGAGCGAGGAGGGAGAAAGAGAAAGAAGTGTGGAATTTCTCATCAAATGCGCATAAATTAATATAATTTAGGCATGATTAGAGGGATTTGTGCTTTAAATCAGGTGGAGCGTGTTAGTGGATGAAATATGAGGACCAAGGAAAAGTAAGAAGCATAGACAGACAGCAGCTGACGGGACAAGCTGGAAGTTTACAAAGCAAGAATCATCCTGAGGTGTCCTTGCCTGAGTAAAGGTATCTGTCGATGATGTGCTTCCATGTGGGATTTACGTGATCGGGACCTTGAATCAGTGTGTACGGGACGCAAGGCTTTTCTCTTGCTTGGTTATTACTATGAACCTGTTTTTAAAAAGCTTTTTAATAAGCTAATTATGACTTTATGAAAGGAATGAACATTTCCCTTTTTTATTTATAAAAAAAAACAACTTTTGGTTTTTCTCACAAAATGTGGATTTCTACTCTAAAAGTACATACCATCTAAAATTTAAGGGATCTTTACCGAGTTCCCGTCGCATGAATCCAAAATACCAGTAATAGTTTTCCAGTGTGAATAATTCATGAAACAGAGAGCTCCATCGAGGGCTGGAAAAAGTTACGGAAATACAGAAAGGAGGAATAACAAGTAGACTTGTTCAAAGTGGTAAGGGGGATGGCCACAGCGGCTTCCAATCCGTACCTGGCCAGCAACAGCATTCTCTCCTCATCAGGCTCTGTCGTGCACTCGGATTCCGGAGGTGGCATGCAGCCGGGAAGCGCTGCCGTTACTTCAGTGTCAGCCGGATACAGAGGAGATCCAGCGGGCAAAATGGTGCAGAGTGAATTTATGCAAGGAGCCATGGCGGCCAGTAACGGGGGTCACATGCTGAGCCATGCTCATCAGTGGGTCACTTCACTGCCTCACGCCGCTGCCGCTGCAGCAGCAGCAGCAGCCGCAGCAGCAGCAGCCGAAGCCGGATCGCCTTGGTCTACTAGTCCCGTGGGAATGGCAGGCAGTCCACAACAGCAAGATGTCAAGAGCACGATCCGAGAAAACCGAGACGATCTGCACTCGGGCACATCGCTGCATCACAGAGGTACACACGGAGCTCACCAGGCGCACCAGAGCGCATGGGCTGGCACCACGGCGGCAGCGCACATCAGCACCATCACCGCGGGCCAGCAGCAGTCTCAGCAGTCTCTCATCTACTCTCAACCAGGTGCATTCACCGTCAACGGCATGCTTAATCCCGCCAGTACTTTGGTTCACCCAGGTCTGATGCGCGGCGAATCACCCGAAATGGACCACGGCAGCCACCATCATCACCACCACCACCATCATCATCCTCACCATCACCCCCACCAGCAGCAGCAGCACCCGCACCACCCTCACGCGCAGCACCACGGAGGGGTAAATAGCCACGACTCACACTCAGACGAAGACACGCCGACCTCCGACGACCTCGAGCAGTTCGCCAAGCAGTTCAAGCAGCGTCGCATCAAGCTCGGCTTCACGCAGGCCGACGTCGGCTTGGCTCTCGGTACACTCTACGGCAACGTTTTCTCTCAGACCACCATCTGCAGGTTCGAGGCGCTGCAGCTTAGCTTCAAGAACATGTGCAAGCTCAAGCCACTGCTGAACAAGTGGCTGGAGGAGGCCGACTCGAGCACCGGCAGCCCTACGAGCATCGACAAGATAGCGGCGCAGGGCCGCAAGCGCAAGAAGCGCACTTCCATCGAGGTGAGCGTAAAAGGGGCCTTGGAGAGTCATTTCCTCAAATGTCCTAAACCGTCTGCACAGGAGATCACCACCCTGGCGGACAGTCTGCAGCTGGAAAAGGAGGTGGTTCGTGTTTGGTTCTGCAACCGGAGACAGAAGGAGAAGAGGATGACACCGCCTGGTGTAGGCCAGACGCCGGAGGACGTGTACTCTCAGGTCGTCAACGTGAGTGCAGACACACCGCCCCCGTCCATGGACTGCAAACGTATGTTCACTGAGACATAGAACTGATTTTTCCCCATGCACACCTCAGTTAAATGGACGAACATTATTTTAAAAAAAAGAAAGAAAGAAAGAAAGAAAGAAAAATAAAACACACCAGTTTTAATGGCAGTATGTGAGAATTTACACTTGAGCAGATAATTGTGCGTTTACGAAAAAAACAAATAATAAATCACTCAAATCATATCAATGAAACTCATCTTTAAATTCTGCCAGATGACTCCCAGAATGTTCCCTAACATTAAATGGCTGTCTCTGCTCTGTGTTTCAGGAGAGCTTTGTGGTAGATTGCTTAAAAGATGCAAGTTTGAAAGATGAACCCGACGACCAGGTGGACACAACTTCGAGCTCCTATCATCAGCTCATTTTGGTGCATTGACAGCACAAGCATAATGGGGGGGGGGACCAGATGCTTATGGATCACTCTCGAGAGACACGAGTTAAATGACTGACATGAACTTGAACAGAGCCACCAAATGAAGTCAAACGAACTGCGGCGTCGTCTCCAGTCCTGAGGAATTATATCATTCGTTTCAGTAAAAGCTAACTGGTTTTCTGACTAAAGCTCTCGCCAGAATCATGTTTTTGAAGAGTTGATGTGTTGCAAACTGCATTTTTTTTTTCTATTTCATACATTTTCTTTTGTGGACCGGACTTCTGTGAATAGTTTTCAAACAGGAAAAGGATTTTAAAATGCACTTATTGGTCTCTCAGCCCGTCCTAACTGTGGACACTAATTTTTACGTTTGGCAAAATAATTGTGTACTTGATCCCTTTTCCTTACTGCTATTTCCATGCAGTAGTTTTGGCCGATTTTGATAAGTCTGTATAAATTTGACAGTATGATTTCTCAGTGGTGATCAACTTGCTTTATATTTTTACTGGAATCAAACCTTTGGAGTATTTCACCAAGTTCCCGAAATGTTGCTACATGTGACCTTTCTCTTATAGAAGTAGCATTTCAGATTTCATGTGCACCCCTTTCCTCTCATGCTTTAAATCGGAAATCCTTAGGCTACAGTTAGTATGATGCCACTGTGGTTATTAAAACTGCCTACAGAACAGCACATTATAATCTGATAGGCTGACAAAAATTTTATTTTCCCCTTGTGATTGTTATTTAAGTTCAGTATTGATCCAGTCAGAGGTGATTGAGAACAATAAATTTGATAAATTGTACACACAACACTGTGGTTTTTTTTTCCTTTCAGGCCGCAGCATGCGATAAATCTAATTCATTTGTTGGAAACTGTGGAAATCGATGAGGCTTGTTTTCCCCTCAATGGACTGCTATGTGGAAACCGTATATTTTCTCCATGTCGATCCTTGGCCTATAGGAACATCACAGGGATGGCCTGGACGCAGTTAAAAATGGTGAAACGCAATGTGCACAAGAAAAACAAAACTATCCAGTGTATGTTAACGAGTTTTAAATTAGGCTATGAGAATGATTTACTGGCTCCCCACAAGGGTCATTTCTATTAGCAATTTACTTGCGTTTTATTGCAAAATCATTCTTGATATTATATTTATAGGCTATTTATAAGCCTATATATTTATTTTTATATTATCAATGTCATACTTTTGCATTATACAAACCCTTCATATATTTTTTATGTTATTATTTCCAATGCCATTTACCCCTTTGATACATGTAACAAATAAGCAACCTTTATTTTGAATGTGTTTGTGGGTCTCCTAGAAGTTTAAGAGTTATTGCACCAGTGTTTGTAAACGCGTGAGCTATTTGAATGCACTGGGATGCTAAAAGGTTTCATTTAAACAGCTTATTCTTTAATCATCAATAGATAGGAACATGTTTGATTACTGACGGTGATAATAAATGCTTATCCATTTATCTAGTGCATCTCCTGCAGCATCAGTGGCAGACTACATGCAGGTAGCTTGTTTCACTATTCTCAACATATCTGATCAGTTTAGAGTTGTTTTTTCTCCTGTTATCACACGCACCACATTTATCATTTAGCCTAATTTAATAACTGACTGATATTTGCTCACTGTTCAGCAATAATGCAGACGGATTAGAAGGAGCCGAGTTTACCGTCAGGTAATTACGTGTGAAATATTTTTTTGTCAGCATTACTATATGAAACAGGCTACACGGTGGCGGAATAATGACATGGTTTCCCCCCTTAGTCTTTTTGCGTCTTTATTGGCCATGTGAGGATATAAAAGCCAGTTTACTGCGCGTGAAGAATAAAAGCAAGGTGACGTAACTTCAGCGCTGTTCTGCTGCAGGAGTGAAGGTCTGATTGTGTGTGTGTGTGTGTGTGTGTGTGTGTGTGTGTAAATCCGTATGCCTGCCACGTAGCTTACTGAGTGCAAGAGGACCCACATCCTTCTATCAGATTTGTGTAAAAGCGCGCACTAAAGGATCACGTCGAAATAGCCGTTATTTCTAAATCTAGGCCTTCTCTTTTTGCAGACATGTTTATAAGTAATCTACAGTTTCCCCCCTGAATTTGCATTCTGTTATGCGTCCGTATTTAGTTTTTATATGATTCTTTGTTGAAGTCGGAATAGGAGGCGCCGCACGCTTTCAGGTGGCCCAGTCTCTCCGCTCAACTCCTGCAGTGGCTTCGCTCGCATTTTTTGTCTTCTTTAAGAACTTTTGTGTGCAACTGACTATTCATCCCATCTCTCTCTCTCTCTCTCTCTCTCTCTCTCTCTCTCTCTCTCTCTCTCTTATGCACACGCGCGCACACGCACATTCATTTAAATTTCGCGGATGATTTAATACACACCGGTTGCATGGCAACGGAATTCAACCTGTACTCAAATCTGGTGCACACACACACACACACACACACACACACACACACACACACACACTGGTCGAAATCGTGAACGAGAACGAGAATTTTATTATTGCCCAGACAAGAAGAAAGTCTTTATATTATTATTATTATTATTATTATTATTATTATTATTATTATTATTAGTATTAGTATTATTTTGGTTGAGGTTGTTGTTGTTTATGTTATTATTATTGTTGTTGTTGAGGTTGTTGTTTATATTATTATTATTATTATTATTATTATTATTGATGTTGTTCTTGTTTCTCTTATTTTTGTTGAAAAACAACAGCTAAAACAAAATCTATCCTTTTAATGTATCTTTTATTTTATTCGCCCCCACACTCCTTCTCTAAATAATGTACCTCGTTAAAATTCTTACAGCATGCATAAATTAATCCACAGGGCTCTACTCAAAAGATTTTTTTAACCAGGAAAAATAAAATAAGTCAGAAAAGAAACTAGAATTTAAAGTGTGTTGGCTGGGATCAGATTAAGATTCATGTTAAGACTGAGATGCTTGAGTTCTCATGCATGGATCAAGTTGTGGACAGCTTCAGTCTCAGGATCTGCTGCTTGGGTGTGTTCAAATCTAATCCTCTCTGCTACAGTAGCAAATTACTTTATTACATATCAAAATAAACACAGAAAATTAACTAAATAAAAGCACGAAGATTAATTTTGTGCATTGCTTAAAGAATTTAAAGCGACTGCTTTTATTTAGCGCCATCTTTTGGACATATAGTCTGCAAGAATAAGTGCTCTCGTTCATGTACAGTATAAAGTAAACTGAGCCTGTACAGTGTGTGTGCGTGTAGTGTGTATGTTGTGCTATACATTCGTAATGAATAAGCCTGTTTACAGTGTTGGAAATGAGGTATCCTAAAGTGGAGATAACCGTATAACTGTGTTTCCTATTATCATCACTGGTGAGCTGTTTGATGATGTTTTGGGGATGCTTCGGTTCGGCTTATTGGAAATTATTCTTTTAACATTTGCAATGTTTTCCATGCTATATTCCAACATTTATGCTATTGGACTGTGTGGGAATTCTGGAAATTCAAATCCTTAAATCATGGTGTCAGGCTCTAGTGGGCTTATAGAAACAGACCTTGTCAGTGGCCATGAGACCAGTGTCATGCACCTGCCATAAATCCATGGCACAGAGCCTGGAAGAGCCCATCAGGCCCAGCATGCATCTCACCCCAGCAGTGTGACTGCCAAGGTGACAGCATGTCACAGCATGCCCTGTATTTGGGAGCTAAGGACCAAACGCATCAGTGCCTCTGATCAGTCCCTGGAACAGTTGGGAGGGTGAGCAAAAAAAAAAAACAAAACAAACAAACAAAACCTTTCTGCACATTGTGAGATTCAGTTTGACCAAAAAGTTAATAAAAGATAAAATGCATGAAATCTATGAGTTACACTGCTGGCCAATAAATAACAAACTGCACCATGACTGTAAAAACATTATTGGCAGCATGTAGTTGACTCGCTATATACTGTACATGGGGAAGGAAACATACAATGGAAAAAAAAGATGGAGAGTAATAAAAAGTAAAGAAGCAATGAATCAGGTAAAAGGTTCTCTGTTGTGGCTATATTATTTACTGAAGGATTTGAGATGGAGAGGAAATAGTCTGTGGGCTCTGTGGCTTAATAGATTACTTACCTTTGGACACAGGTATTTGGAGTTAGCCATTATGCCCTTGAGGCATAAGAAAACTAAAAATGGCATTATGCAAACATCTCATGCTTAGTGAAGACAAATAATCACTTATTAAACACACTAGCATCTACAACAGTTTCAGTTCAGTTGGGTTTGGACAAACATCATAGCTTTTAGTATCAGAGTCAGCCATATTGAAATCATGAAAGAGACAACAATTTTTCCTGTGGAGCATCTGCACATCTCTGTTTACAGCTTAAACAGATTTGACACATTTCTCACAATCATGGTTTTCTGAGGGAACAGGAAATCACCACCATACTCAAAAATAACACATAGATCTAAAACCTGACAAAATGGATTTAAAACCAGATCAGATGCCCTTAAACTCGATCTGTAAAATGAAGGCGTCTATTCAGATGTCAGACTCAAAATGTCACTTCACTGCCAGTACTTTCCAGGGACATCATCGTCATGATAATTAGACAAAAACAAAATGTCATAGTTAAAACAAACCAACAAAACCCTTTTCACAGACAAGAGGACACGTTTCAGTTTCTCTGCTATCATACCTGTTCTCTACATTTAAAAGGGACAAGTGCAGGAATTCCTGTCGTTTAAGTTGTTTGAAACGAGCCACACTTTACAAATCAGAGAGTTTGGAGGTTGAAATAAAAGTAGTTAATTGGTGCAATACACCAAGGACATAATTATCTCTTTATAAAACTGGCAGTCGTTTAATTGCTTGTAATTGTTCTCCAAACCTTGTGTAGAAGTGATGAAGACTAGATGGTGATTGTACATCATGTGCTAATCCTGCTATTTAGGCTCCGCCATTAAAGTAATGGGATAAAAAACAAAATCCCAGTGTAAAAACAACAACAACAACAACATGTACTGCATATACATATAGCACTCTCATATACTCACACATTGTTATAGCAGTATCATTCACTCACTCAAAGACACAAAGAGCTAAACTAAACATAATGCAAACTATATTGATCACACACACAGACACACACACACACACACACACACACACACACACACACACTGACGTAAATATTCAGTCATTTAACATATTCCTAGTAGTGCAGTTTGCTATCCTGTGCTGGATGTTAATTATTGCCACATTGTAAACCCAGACTTGGAGCTCCACAGGAAACAAACACTGATTAACCTGATTGGGGTTGCTGTGAACTATAGTCCAGTTGAAGTGTGCTGACAGCTAAACTGTTCCCACCTTCTAACCTCATTGCCCTCTGTGCCTTGTAAGGCAGATCAGTGTTAAATATGTAAATGCGAGATGCTTGAGATACCCACACCTCAGGATCATTCATTTGTTTAGAGGCTCAAATATAGTACAACATACAACATGATATTACAACATATATTACATAACAGAAATGTAACGATCCTGTTATTCTCTCTTAATTGAATTGCAACAGTATGAATAATTGGAAGCTGATTCAGAACTCCTGTGTAAAATGGTTACAGTGGGCTGAATATGCAGAACAAACACAAACAGTACTGAGTAGCATTTTTGTGTTCTTATCAGTCAAGTCAGATCCAATAAAGGTCAAATCCACACTACCCCTTTCATTGCTGCAAACTATATTTAAATTTTTAATTAATCCTATCAGAATATCTCCGACTGTATTTCATTTTTTTTTATCTTTCTTAAAAACAGAGAGTAGGAAAAAGAAAAACATCATGCACCTTTCCAGTCTTATATGCTTATGTATTCTGATCAACACAAGATACACTATATTTCATAATCTCGTGATGACTGATTTATCATCAGACAAACAGTTTGAAATATTGTATTATAAAAGGGTTAGGGAGAGAGATCAAATGGATCCCTCTTATATCTGTTGACCTTTTAACCAATATCAGGAGGCATTTTGTGGCAATTCAAGCTCTTTTCAACTGTTTATTTGTAAATGCCTGGAAATCTTGAGCATTTCTTAAGCCCCTTTACAATGCTCTGTCTGAGTTGGAGTTTATAGTTGAGTCCATAAGGGATAAATCACATTTAGGCATGACGGTGGTGTTCAGTGCAATCTTATTATCCATGCCACTGGCTGCTAAAGCTATTAGAAAATAAGAGTGCAGTGCCCATTGAAGGGGATAACTACTCTTACTACCTCAGTGGTTCACAGCAGAAGCCTTTTAGTACTAGCAAAAAAAAAAAAAAAAAAAAAAAAGTGTTAGGCTTATATCTAGTCTGTAAACTTATGGGTATCCAATGTATGAATCCTGTAATTCTGTTATTGAGAAAAGACTTGCTTGGCTTTCTGATGATACTGATGCAGTGTAGGAGATACTTACATTATACAGTCTATCCCAATAGAGGGTTTAAGTTCTTCTCATATCTTGACTTTTGCCATCAAATATAAAATGCAAATTCAGTGGGTACACAGTTACATTTTTACCATTTTAAGTTAATAAATGTCTGCATTCAGTTAAGCTCTTTAATTTGTCCAGGGCATTCCTTGGCAGTTATGTATGAAAGAGCAGACAATATTACCAATTTCCCAAATATTAAAGCCATGATGCATGGTGCTGCATTGGTCTGCACTGACGCTTCACAGCAAGAAGGTGCCGGGGTCATGAGGGCCTTTCTGTGTGTTCATGCTCTGCTCATGCCTGTGTGAGTCTCTCTCTGGTAACCCTGTGATTGGTGCACCCTGCCTGTCACCCAGTATCAGATGGAATTGACCCCAGCTCACCAAATGACCTGCAATGAATAAGTGGTATAGAATTAATTAATGAAACCTTTTAAAGGTTTTTAAACATACACTTAAGGAATGTATTTTATCTAGTTAAATATCCAGAGGGGTAGCACGGTGGCATAGTGGTTAGCATGTCCGGCCCACAGCAAGAAGGTCCTGGGTTCCAGTTCTGGGCTTGGCAAAGGCTTTTCTGTGTGAAGTTTGCCAGTTTTCCCTGTGCTTCTGTGGGTTTTCTCTGGGTACTTTAGTTTACTCCCACAGTCCAAGGACATGCACATTAGGCTAAATATCCATTAGAAATTGCCCCTTGATGTGAGTGTTAGTGTGAATAGTTGTGTGTTGGCCCTGTGATGGACTGGTGAGTTGTTTAGGGTGTACCCTGCCTTCGCCCAGAGTGGGCTGAAATAGGCTCCAGCCTCCCCTCAACTGTAGTAATATTTAGTGGTTTGGCAAATGAATGAATGAATATCCAGACGTAACATTTGAAAAATGCAGCTTGTAAATAAATGGATCAGTGCACTAATACTGTATAGAGAAGCAAGCTTGTAATGCACATGTTAAACATGCTCTGTTTCATTTTTATGCTTATTTCTTCCACCATGACGATACAAAACATACCACCAGCTATTTATAACGAACTATCATGATCAATACCAACATGTTTCTGGCTAACAGAGTAGGGACTAGAAAATCACTGGGATGGTGTTTTTGGTGGGTTGCACTGTTGATAAGTACAGAACACTTCCAAACACTGATGATCTTACACTTTAATTACACTTTAATTACATAAAAGACTGTAAAAGGCGTCAGTTTTACACACATTTTTCTAGCAATCAATCTGTTTAATTTGGTTTGACGTGGACATTTGTTACTACTGGGATAGTGTTTGAAAGGTGTAATTTAAAAAAAAAGCATGTAGTTAAACTCATAGCTGATTAGTTTTCTAAAAACCAGCAATCCCAATGTGTTTTATTTTTCTTATACCAGAGCAATTTGCAAGGATTGCAAGTTTAAATATATGTATGAATACTATGTTGTGACTAGATATAGCAACCCTCAGTGCTGTGGAACAACTGAAAAACAAGTTGTAAAGCTCTTGTTATTACTTTGTAACATTTCAGAGCTTCGGAGACTAAAGAAATATGGACGAGAGGGAAACTCACTCGAAGTTTACTGACTGACTCACCTGACTTTGATCTTGCACTTTTCAGCAACTTTATGTCACTGCAGTCTCTGAGTCTCACACATATGGTAATTCAAACACACACAAAATGAAAACACATATGCAGCTCAGAGCTGGATCATGAACTCTCTCTCTCTCTCTCTCTTTCTCTCTCTCTCTCTTTCTCTCTCTCTTTCTCTGCTTACCAGCTTTTCTGCAAATACACAAAAGACTCATGCCTAAATAAACTAACTGGAATTAGTTGTGGTTTTACCTGAAGTTTTTCTATCTACATCTGTTACACACTTTCTAACAGCTTTAAAGTCATTATTATTGAAGTTAAACTCACATTATTATTACTGTTATTATTATTATTATTATTGTTGTTATTATTATTATTATTATTATTATTGTTGTTGTTGTTGTTGTAGTTTTTGTTGTTGTTGTTGTTGTTGTTGTTGGTAGTAGTAGTAGTATTCATTCATTCATTCATTCATTCATTTATTTTTTAAGCCGTTTAATCCTAATGATGGTGCAGGGAGGCTGGCGCCCATCTCAGCCAACTCTGGGTGAGGGCAGAGTACACCTTGAACAGCTCACCAGGCCATCGCAGGGCAATATTAGTATTAGTATTTAATTTTCTCTTTATTTAAATATTAGTCTGTTAGAAATTATGTGCTTTATGCTGTGAATGAGTTGTAACTATAGAAACGATAGCATATTTAAATGAATACATCATTATAAATCTGTGATCTGTGTTACAACCGCCACTTAGTTCAGAGCTGAGGCACTACAGAAGATTAATGAAAACCTTTTAATTAATCAGATTTATGAATCTTACATTTACTTCAGGGATCTGGAACATAAATCTCAGTAAAAATGTTTCTTGCATTATATGTAGGTAAATCTCGCTCTGTGTGTTTGTATATATATATATATATGCCTCACAATACTTCAGTGGCAGTTCTTTCTTAGTTAAATTACTTACTGCTACATAGGAATATAGCATTAACCTTCAACAGCTCTATAAAATGTTAAAGCTATTTTTTAATAAACCTTGTAATAGAATTTTAAAGGTAGCATAAAAAAGGCATTTTGTGGCCTCACCATAAACATAAGCATATTTACTCCAGAAGTAATGTTCCACCTCAGTTTACAGTGCCAGCTTCTGTTGAATGGTAAATTAGAGTTAAGAGGAATCAGCATGGATTCTGTTATCAGCCTTTAATCATCCATTCATTTACAGAGCAGAAATATTGCCCCTAATTGATCTGGCCTGCCGATTTGTTTCGATTTCTCGTTACCTCCAGTTGTTTATTCCCTACACCTACTCGCTGTTAATGAATAGACTCGTTAGGAGAGGGCGTGCCTAAATGAAAGTGACTCTAAGCATGGTGCTGCCAGATACATGATGGCAGGAAGAAAGCTGTTTGTTTAAATCTGTAGGTGGTATAATGGGTAGCTCAGTGTTGGACAGCAGGGTAGGAGAGTGGGCAACTGTCCATTCCACCAATTCTCATGCCCAAATTCTCAAATCCTGAAGCACAGTTAGGGTCAAAGGTATTCAGGGTCACTCAAAAAACACATTGTAACCTCTGGCAGACCAGTATCTGCAAATATTTCCCTTCCCATTCAATCCACATTTGTTTTTATGATCCATGTTCAGCATGATGGGAGTCCAAAAAATACAGCAGAAACAAAGTCAATATTTTGTCACCAAACACAGGCAACATTCCTGATCTTTTTTAAATGAGCATTAGGAACTGTTCCATAAATGTTTTTGCTTGCTTGTTTTTACTCAATAATACATATTTTTGTCTTGATTAATCACAGTAAAGTTGAGTTTAATTGTAATATTATGTTGCCCATTTTGTGCCAACTGAATTTCTGTGTGCAAGAATTTTCTATTTTTACATAATAGTTCTATGGCTATAAAAAGGCATTCATGTCCTATAAGTGATGGAATTAGATAAATAGGTGGTGTGTTGGGTAAAAGGAAGCTGGAAATATCTTTATTTGTTGATATCTTTGGGTCACATTTAGTTCAAGCTTCTGTATGAAATGTATAAGGACAGCCTTTCCCTTGGTTAGCTGTGTATAAAATTCTGAGCACTAGAAGATTTTGGTGTTAGGAGGCTCCAGATTTTGAAGAATTAGAAATAAAATTAAAATGTAAAAAGCTGCAATAAAACTTACAGAAACTTTAACTGTGTTGACATATTTGTTTAGGAGTTGGATAAAATTATGTTGATACG
>JAQMYF010000012.1:40070578-40087901 GCA_030014195.1 Neosilurus mollespiculum | reverse complement strand
ATATAGATAGATAGATAGATATGTATATATATATCTATATATATATCTATATATATATATATATCTATATATATATATATATATATATATGAGGCCCTCATGTGGACAACAGGTTTGAATTCACTGTTAATGCTGTATGGTGCTTTCAGCAGTTTTGAATGCAGAATACTGTTGGACAACTAAATTCAATGGAATTGATCATTGACTCATTGAAGTTTAGTTATCTGTGAGGAAAACATACAGGAAACCAGCAAGTGCAGTTATGTGCAATCATCTATGTCCTGGGCGGTAATGCAGGACTTGTTTGGAAAGATATTTTTATCTTAATGCAACTACCATAGTTAAACAACAACAGCAACAACAACAACAGCAACAACAACAACAACAACAACAACAACAACAGCAACAGCAACAACAACAACAGCAGCAGCAGCAATTAACCCTATTCCTCTAAAATGGTTGATACTGCAGTAGTCTGAGCAGTACACTGCTTGAATGAAAGAATAATTTAAATAATTAGTTTTACTTATCATTATTTTTACTAGTAAGGTACTTTAGCCAACTATTTAAAAAGAGCTTTCAAAATTTGCAGATATTGATTAATGTTAATCAAATACATTTTATTTTCAGTAGTTAGTACAATCATAACCTCCAAATCATTAGCTGTAATTTTTAGTAGTAAATAACTAGCAGCTAAATAACTAGAATTAAATACCAAAAGCAGAACCACTTTGCTTGTTTTTGTTGTATATTAGATTTCGGAAGAGTAATGAATGGTGTATGTACACTTGATAAGCAGAGATAACTGCATAAAATAATATTTCCTTGATAGTGTGCTACCTGTGTGAGGTATGGTTTACTGACGCTACATTAAATTTGCTACTGACAGCATTTTGAATTAGTCCACTTTTCAGAGCCATATGTTCTGTCCATGTACTTTGTTCCTTTTAACTGGTTATATCCGAGTTTTAACATTAAATTTGTGTGAGATATACACTACTGTATGTTCTCGCTCTGTGTAAAATGAATTGGAGTTAGGCAAGCTGAAATTATAGTCCCTCAGAAAAACTGATTTGTAATAACTGCAGTTGTTCAGGAAAATTTTATTTTAAATAGAATGGTTGGGTAATGCTCCATAACTATATTGCTTCCCAGCTGCATTTATTAGTACTGAAAATCATATCTGCTCAAAATGGAATAATACATTTTTATATAATAAAAACATTTAATTATTATAATTATAACAATAATTATTATTATTATTACTTTTTTGTGTATGTGTGAAATAATGTGCTGGTAGTTATTATACTGTTAAGAGGCTCTCTCATTCCTGGATTAACTGTCAGGACAAATACCCTCAGTGAGTATTTACCAGGCCAGTTTTTGTTCAAAAATACTGAGTTGAAGTATAATTATGTGTATTGCTCTGCGAACATTGCATAACTGATTTGGTGAAATAACAGTAGAATAGAAGAATAAATAATTATTTTCTTATTATAAATGTCCATGTTCCATCCACAATGGTGGCCTGGTGGTAGGGTGCTGGCTTACTGATCTGAAGGGCAGGGGTTCAAGCCCCGCTATCACCGGGTTGTCACTGCTGTACCCCCCAGTGCAGCTAACATGGTTATCAAAGGCCAGACAAGTCTCTCACTGTCTATGGTGAGAGGCATGTAAAAGAACCATTGCTGTCTTTCGAAAGAGTAGGCTGCATTGCTGTCAGCGTGTTTCTGCCCTGCGATGGCCTGGCGAGCTGTCCAGGGTGTACTCTGCCCTCGCCCAGAGTCGGCTGGGATGGGAGCCAGCCTTCTCGTGACCCTAATTAGGATTAAGAATGAATTTTCTATCCAGATTGAGAATGTCCAGAACTCAAGTGAAGCTGAGAGAATTTTACTTTGACAACATGGCCATCTTCTGGTCAGGAATACAATAGCAGCTATTTATAGAATTTGGCCAGATGGGAATTAATAAAAAAAAAAAAAGACAATTCCTAATACCATTACTACTAAAATAAATAAATAGATATGGGTAAATTCACAAATACATGTTGTTGTTGTATAGATAGATAGATAGATAGATAGATAGATAGATAGATAGATAGATAGATAGATAGATAGATAGTGAAAAGGTAAGGAAGATCCTGTATAATATATTTTTCTTCGGTTTTGGAGTTTAGGCACATTCTTTCTATTAATTTTGCATTCTTATTCAAGCAATTAAACTGCACCAAATGATTAAAACTCATAAATTAAAACTTAAGATAATTTTAAATCACTTATCAGTGATTAAAATCAGTGATCATGGCATGTGTGCGTGTGGCATAGGTATTCTTCATGTTGTGGGGACCTAAATCTGTTTAGTTCTGTTTAGTAATTGTGTTTACACAGTCACATTATGGGGAGTAAGTGGGTACAGTCACATTATGGGGAGTAAGTGGGTACAGTCACACTATGGGGAGTAAGTGGGTACAGTCACACTATGGGGAGTAAGTGGGTACAGTCACATTATGGGGTTTTGTAAGTGCATGTACTGTCCCCTGAAGTTATAGAAACCAGACTGTGTGTGTGTGTGTGTGTGTGTGTATGTGTGTGTGAATCATGTGAATCATAGTGTGTGGGTCTTGGTGTGACGTCAAAGGGTACAAAGTGTACAGATTGATGGAGTGGATGAATGGTTTCCCTGGTGACAGCCATCAGGTGCGGTGACCAATCGTTCACGCTTCCCACAGCCGTAAAACGTGCTATGTGTTTATTCACATGTTCAGTGAACACTGGTGAGTGAACGCCTCAACACGTGTTGCCAGGCATCGGATATCGCCTGCTATAGGCTTATTTCCCCCCCTCTGCGCCAGCAGTTTTATGCTTTGGCAGACAGGACAGGGATGGAATGATGGAGCTCTGATTCATGGGCAAATCATAATCATATATGAGAGAGAGAGAGAGAGAGAGAGAGAGAGAGAGAGAGATTAGCTTTGTATAACAGACAGGTGACAAAGACGACCATCTACATCCTTATGTATCATTGGCAGAGGAGGTATTGTGTGTTTATTTTCTCTCTATATATTATTTTTTCTATGATGATGTCTCATATTCCGGCTATTCAGCAGTTATAGGTTACTGCACTGCATGGGATAATTTAGGAGGAAATCCGACAGTGGGTTAGATTATATTAAGGAGAGTTGTATTATATTCTTGAATGAATGACACGTGTTTGGGTCTTTAATGCGCAGTCAAGATCCACTTGGGTTAAAAGCAAGCTCGTGCACCTAGGACGTCATGCTGTAATTAAATAATGCCAAATAATAGAATCACATCATAATCTTATAAATGATTGAGAGCTTTAAGCTATGCCTTCTATTCCTTTCTATTGATTAAGATGGTGTTGACACCTATAATCCAGGTCAGTCCTGTTCAGGGAAATAAACAGTGCAACAAGTGACAGATCTAGTGCATTTCCTCTGCACCAGGTCCAGTCATCCCTTGTGCATGCATACAGATAAAAACCTTTGTAGCATGATTTCCTGATGCCATTATGCGGTGGGTCTCTTCAGTCAACATTATCTCTGGTATCTAAGCAACAAGTTTGATAACATGATACAGCAACGGTTTAAGTGGCTTTTCTCAATGATATCCTTGTGTTCAAGTGGACCCTACATCTGTGTATGCAAACAAATGCTGCTAGAAATAATGGTAGTGTATGATTAAGGCTATAATTAATGTTGTGAATGTCCAGGATCTCTGCCCAAAGGTTATAAAAAGGAGTTTGCACTTTTATAGGGGTAGAATAATTAACCATTCACCAATTAAGCAATTAAACAATTATTCAGATTTGTTGGTCTGTATATTAATAAAGAGCTATTAAATGGGTGTGGGTACACTGTATATCATGCAGTTTCAGACTGGAGGGGGAAAAGACATGAATCTTATTTAATGTAAAGCAGCAGTAGTTAAGAGATTCAAGTTATTAAAAATCAAACCGGAGGAAACCAGTAGCAATAGAAAGGTTATTGCAGGGGTTTGTTTATTTGTTTGTTTGTTTGTTATAAAACAAGACACAAGTTCTATTTAAGTACATATATACAACGGAGTTCAGATATAAGATAATAATTCTACTTGTGGTAATCTCAGGGCGACACGGTGGTGTAGTGGTTAGCACGTCCACCTCACGGCAAGAAGGTCCTGGGTTCGAGTCCTAGGCTCAGGTGTTTCTGTGTGGAGTTTGCATGTTCTCCCCATGCTTGAGTGGGTTTCCTCTGGGTACTCCGGTTTCCTCCCACAGTCCAAAGACATGCACATTAGGCGAATTGACTGTTCTAAATTGCCCACAGGTGTGGATGTAAGTGTGAATGGTTACATGTCTGTTGGCAGTACAAGTCTGCTGAGCTGTTCAGGGTGTATCCCACCTTTGCCCAGTGTTGGCTGAGATAGGCTCCAGCCTCCCCAAGACCCTAGAAAGAATATGGGGTTTGACAAATGAGTGAGAGAGTGTTTTAATCTCTTAACTAATTTCCGATTAGGTTACTCTCTTTTAAAAACACTATTCTTGGAAAGTACATTTTTAAAAATCTATTGCGTGTGACTGAAAGTATATAATTATCTGTTCTGTCCTTCAGTGAGATGAAATTACTGCTTACACGTGAACTAAATGACGAGGAAGTGTTGGAAACGATTATTCATCCAAGTTACTGATATGACATTAGACATTAGACATTAGTTGCTGCAGCTCTCACATTACTCTCTAATGATTCAGTGTATTAAATGTTTGCTTTATAGAAATTTAAAGTTTATGAATTTAGTAAAAATAAATATGTAAATCTGAAGACATCATGTCTTAACAGGTCTTTAGATATTATTATTATTTATTGATATTATTATTATTTACTGATATTGTTTAATGTATGACTGTGTGTATTAAAGGATGGTGCTGAGTTCTGTTCAAATTTTCTTGTCATTACAGTAACCATGGCAACTGGAGTATCTAATGGGGGGTGTGCATGGAATATTTTTGATCTATTTCACAATACTTTCCGTATCTCTGTTTAGGCATACAGCACATCCAGGGTTTTTTTTTTATAATAATCACTCAGAGTAGTTATAACTATCAAATTTCTTGGTCAGTTGTAACTAATGTGTATTTGTGGTATATTGCATTGAAACTTGTATAATGGTTCAGCTTTATGTTGTTTGAATAAGTTATAAAGAATGTTAGAAAAAAAGTAATGAGTTTTGAGTGATGGCTAACATTTGTACATTTTCCTTTTCTAATCAGGCAGCCGAGCACTGAACACTGTTTTCTGTTTTAGTTTTTTTTTTATTGAGCCGGTATCTATTCATGTGATCTTGTTATTCCCTGTGGGTTAAAGATCAGTCCTAATCTACATGGTCTCTCTTCTTGGGAATAATCATTTAGGTCTGAAAAGATAAACCATGTTTCAAATTTCAGAGATCATTTCTTTTAACATTCTTATCACATTCATTCAATGAATTGTTTCAGTGAGATCAGGTTGTACAAAGCAGTGATTTTACCAAAAAATAAAGTCAGAGGAAATATAAGAAATAAAAGAGGCTACATACTGTACATTAAAAAAGAGCCTTTCTGATACAGGGTTTACATTTCAGTGTAGCTATACTATAAAGAGACCAAACACTTGGTCAGTGGGGCTTTAACAAAGGCCAACCAAACCATTACTATGATGTCCACCAAAACATACAGTTTATTTATTATCTGCTCACAAAAAAATAAATAATTTCTTCAATCAAGCCATTCTATAGAACGTCATAACCCCTCAGTCAGGACACCTCAAGCTAATGGAGGACAGAAGCCATCCCCCATACAAACAGTTTTGGACAATCAACATTTTATTAGCCGCCCTACGCACAGGTTCATAGGGAGTGCCTATGCAAAATTTCAGAAAGCTATCATGCATATGAGCCGAGCAATGGCCCAGACAAACATTATATGTTTAAGGTCACTGTGCCAAGGTCAAAAGTCAAATATGCACATTAGTTAGTAGCAAATTGACATCTTATCTACAGTCATTTTTGTAGAAAATAATATACTAATATTCAAACATAATGATACGTATTTAAATTGCACTACATAGCATACATAGCATAACAAGAACCTGCTCCTTTAAGACTTACAGGATAATATAAATACTGAAATGTACTACCATAATTAATTTCATAATATCCTCTTTTGTTTCAGGTTATTTGAAATGTATATTGCCAAATGGACTGATCACTTCACCATGGATTAGCACCGACTCATCAAAAATGGACTGATATTGCTAGATAACAACTGCTATGTCTGTATGTAATGTCAGCTCACTGGAACGATGTGGCCTGCTTGGACCAGCAGAGGCAGAGCTGCAAGAGGTTGAGACTAGTTTAATTCCAGTGGTGATTAGGGTGGCTTTGGCTGCCATCATGATCTTCATGATCACCATTGGTTTCTTGGGCAATTCAATAGTCTGTTTGATCGTCTATCAGAAGCCAGCAATGCGATCAGCTATCAACTTGCTTCTAGCCACACTAGCCTTCTCAGACATTATGCTCTCTCTGCTGTGTATGCCTTTCACTGCTGTGACTGTGGCCTCCACGCACTGGAGTTTTGGAGTGGGATTCTGCCGAGCATCTGTCGTGCTTTACTGGTTCTTTGTTCTGGAGGGTGTCTCCATCCTGCTCATCATCAGCGTGGATCGCTTTCTCATTATCGTGCAGCGGCAAGACAAGTTAACACCACATCGTGCCAAAGTCCTGATTGCAGCCTCATGGGCTCTGTCCTTCTGTGTGGCACTTCCATCAGTTGTCAGATGGAAGACTGGTATCATCGTAGAATGGGTGCCCCAGTGTATCCTGGGATATAGTGACTCACTGGCAGAACGGGGTTACATGGTGCTGTTAGCAGTAGCAGTTTTCTTTGTTCCATTTAGTGTCATGCTGTATTCCTACCTGTGTATTCTGAACACAGTGCGGAGAAACGCGTTGCGTATCCACACCCACGTTGCTGAAGACTTCGCAGGAATCAAGCTTGGTCTTACAGGTCTGCAGGGCACCCCACAGGTCAATGTGGACATGAGCTTCAAAACCAGGGCCTTCACCACCATCCTCATCCTCTTCATTGGCTTCTCTGTGTGCTGGCTGCCTCATACAGTGGTAAGCCTGTTGGCAGTTTTCAGTCACCGCTTCTACATCAGTCCAGCATTTTATCCAGTCAGCATAGGGGCTCTATGGCTCAGTTATCTAAAGGCAGTGTTTAATCCTATCATCTATTGTTGGAGGATTCGCAAATTTCGTGAAGCCTGCTTAGATTTCATGCCCAAGACTTGCGGACTCTGCCCCAAGGTCCTCGGTCGAAGTCACAGGCGCATAAGACCCAGCAATATTTATATCTGTAGCAGTGAGACGCAGTCTGCAGTTTAGCATTTGAATTTGGAAACATAAATGTGGTTACACTTTATTTTGTTTACAGTCCTTCTAAACCAAATGACCTACCTTTCCAGACCAACACCTGAAAAGGATACAAAATGAAAATGAAATACAATGAAAATTGCTACTCACGTATTCATTTCAGCAGCATAAACACCAATACTTCTTTTAGATTTACTGCTCGGAATTATATAATTAAATAATCATTTAATTTCGGGTGTAAACAAAAATGTATTATTTAAAAAAAATATACAATTAAAAAAAAAAAAAACACCATGTTTTTACTTGACCTCACAGGTTAAAACCATGGATATTGGCAAATAAAGCTGTCACTGTAAACTTTGTCATCTATATGTGAATAATGCAATTAAAAATGCAATAATGCATCAATGCCTCAATATTACAAAGGTTATACGTGAATTAATCCTAAATCTTAATCCTAAATAAAATTGTGTCCTAGGTGTATTGGCTACAGTAAATTGCCCAAAATGTACAAGAAGATGCACAAGACGTGTGTGTGTGTGTGTGTGTGTGTGTGTGTGTGTGTGTGTGTGGGCACATAGCATTCTGGACTGGAATTCCACCTTGTGTGTTCCCACCTTGTGCCCCTGGCTTTGATTCGATACTGACTACGAGTTTTCTGAAGATGAATGAACTCTTCTAAGATTATTGAGTTCCAACCAACCAATCACACTCACATCCACACCTAGAGGCAATTTGGAATAGCCAGTTAGCCTAATGTGCATGTCTTTGGACAGTGGGAGGAAACCAGAGTACCCAGAGTTGCAGAAAAATAATACATGTAAGTGATGTAATGCCATTTACCACACTTAATTAATTATTTCTTTAATTACATAGTAATAATTATATAATATTATCAATAATAAAAGTGAGAAGCCATTGTTCCTCGATCAGTCTCTTATTTGGGAATGCAGCTTGTTAATGATAAACACCCTCTGTACTGAAAAAAATATTCATTTATTCATGAAACCTCTTTATCCTTTATTAGGGTCACGGGGAGGCTGTAGCCTATCTCAACCAACTGGTTGAGGGCAGGGCCAGTACAACCTAAACAGCATGCCAACCATTGCAGGGCAACACACACACAACCATTCACATTCACACTCCTGACCGCAATTTGGAACAGCAGGTGCAGCATGTCTTTGGACTGTGGGAGGAAACCAGAGTACCCGGAGGAAACCCATGCAAGCACACCCATGCAAACATTAACTCCACATGCCCAAGCCCAGAAATCAAACCCAGGAACTTCTTGCTGTGAGGCAGACATGCTGCAGTCTGTCTGAATTAGATATGATCATTTCATTACAAAATTGAAAATTGTCTATATTTCTGTTGTGTAATATTTACAATAATTTTAGGATTTAGGATTGTAATGTGTATATATATATATATATATATTTTTTTTTTCCCCATGATGTTGTTTTCATGGCTTTGAAAGCAATGCATTCTGGGTGACGGTGACCATTTTGCTTCCCTGTTGAGCGTCACATTGTTTTTGTTTTTCTTTATTTAACATCAATAGCGAGTTTACAAAATGCAAATATTCAGCATAGCATAAAAATTAAATAATTAAATAACATGATGGGGGATAATAGTTTACAAGAAAATATTAACGTGATCACAAATATGGATGGTTTTAATAGCCTTTTGACTGAAGGAAAAGGGTCGATGTACTGCTTGACCTCACCGTAAAAAGCCATCAAAAAAGGATGTTCCATGTGTGACTTTGCATTTATGAAAATGAAAATGATGAGATTTATAATAAATGTTTCATTGGGCTTTGCCTTAATTCTGTTGAGGTCGAAGTGTCCAAAACAGTTCAAAATCTTTTTCAATATTGTAAGCAATAAAATTACAAATATGGGGCAGTGCCAAAATAAATGAGTAACTCTTTCAGTTTTTACAGAAAAGAAAGAGCATTTTACATCAATGTCTCTTTTAAATCTTTTCTCAATATGATCACTGGATGGATAAAATCTGTGAATTATTTTAAATGAAATTTCTCTAACTTTGTTGGTCAACAGGTATTGGTTGGGTATGAGCCGGACCTTTTTCCAGTCAATACGTTCCAAGTATTTATTCCAGTCTGAGACTACATATAGATCTGAGATGATATCGCTTTTAAACAGGAATCTGAACAACTTATTGTTCTTACCATGGTTACAGGACAAACAGATTTTACCAATTGGAGTGTTATTCAAGGGTAGAATGGATAATTGTTGGATTTCCACTCTTGGTTGAGACCTAAATAACATGCAAACACCTGAGGGGATTGCTCCAAGGACTTTGGTAAAGTCTCCAGGTGACACAGGGATATTGTATTCTGCTAGAAACTCACTGTAGGAGAAGAGAAGTGCGTCCCTGTTAAATAATTGAGCTACAAACACAATATTATTCTTAAGCCAATAATCGATAAATAGGGATTTTTGTTTATACAGTATGTCCTTGTTGTTCTATATATAATATTTATGTGGTGAAAAGTTATGTTTGAAAATAAGAGACCATGAAAGGGAGGCCTGGCGTGAAATAATTATATTTTTATGGGGATTTTATCAATGCTGTAATTACAGACCAAGAAAGAACTCAATCCACCCAATTTTGACAGAATGTGGAGGGGTATGAGATTCCAGATAGAGTTAGGATGTTTAAAGAATTGTTTAAGCCAGTTTATCTTGAATGTGTTATTCAATGTGCAGAAATGTGTGTCATCAGCCAGTTGCATAATGAGAAGCTCTCTACCTAAAATATTAATGCCATTTACCTGACTTGATTTGATGTGAGCAGCCAAAAGCTGAGCCACCAATAGGAAGAGGTACGGTGAAGCAGGGCACCCTTGTCGAATGCCTCGAGAGATGTTAAATCTGGAAGACATGCCACCCAGTAGTTTAATAGAGCTATTACTTTTGTAGTATAGACTTTTGACAGCTGAGAAAAAATAACTGCCGAAAGCAAATTTCTTAAGGCACTGCAAAATGAACGGATGCTCAGCGGTGTCAAATGCTTTGTAGAAATCCACAAACAGCATGAGCCCATCATCCTCCACCGTCTCTGAATAATCCAGGATATCTAGGACAAGCCTAACACTATTTGCTATGATAGAATCCAGTACTGACCTTAATCTTGTAGACAGTAAGAGAGCTATTAATCGTTGTTAAGTACAGAAATCGGTCGCCAATTGCCTAAAAGTAATTTATCCTTGTTTGATTTGGGAATGAAGACAGTGATTCCTTGGGTCAGAGTAGTGGGAAGACGTTCATTATTAATACATTCCAAAAAGACTTTATGTAAAAAGGGAGTCAGTTCAGTAACAAAAGATTTAAAAAATTTAGATGTCAGTCGATCAGACTCTGGAGATTTGTTGTTTTTAAGTTGATTTATAGCTTGCTGTACTGCTTGGGGAGATATAGACCTGTCGCAGTACTATATATGTATATCACTTATTGTTTTAACCGAAAGGGGAATTTAAGAAATTATCAGCTGCAATTTGGATAAATTTAGAACTATACAGATCTTATAAAAAGTTGAGCAAGTCTGTTATTTCATGCTGATCTTCAGTAATAGCTCCACTGACATTTAACTTACTAATATTGTCGTTGGTGGCGTGAAGTTTCAGTTAAAAAAAAAATACAAGCTTTGTTCCCCTTCTTCTAACCACTTTGAGCGAGACCTAATGAAAGCTCCCTTGGCTTTTTTATTGATATAATTCTTCTGGTTTAATTTGTGATTAAGCTAAATCTTTTTTTTTCTTCCTCAATTAGAGAGTCAGGGTCTTTGCTGGACAAATTAGTTATGGTCGAAATAATCTTCAACTCCTCCGCTTTCCTAGCTTTGACTGTTTGAGCATCACTCTTTCTTAAGTATTTTCCTATCTCATATTTCAGAAGTTCCCAGTTCAACCCAAAAGAGTTTTCATTGTTTGCTTTAGACCAGTAGAATGAAATCATGTCCTTAATCCTTTTTCTTAATTTTCATCGTTTTGTAGTACAGAGCAATTAAGTTTCCAGTAGCTTGAATGAGTGGGAATTGTACGACCAGTTGAGACTTTCACAGACATGTGTATGGTTTTATGATCAGTTAAGGGTGCAGGGCATATGCGAACATCAATATTATTCTGGCTTAGACTATAAGAAATTAACCAATAGTCTAAGCGTGACTGCCTAGAGCCGGTTTTATTGCTCCGAATGTACAATCTTCTACTGGGGTTTTTCTTTCTCTGTATATCTACTAGATTAAATCTTCTTATAGTCAATTTACTTAATAAGTCAATTAAGTAAGAATGTGTTCTTTTAACCCCCTGGAGTTTAGTGAAACAACTGATAACATTAATGAACAATAAGTACAATAAGAACTATGTGTAACAAAACCCAAAAAAGTCTTGTTTATGTATTAAACAATAGTGTTGATAAGTAATGAAAGGCTGTCGAGATCAGCACCGTATTAACTTTATAACTGAGCACAGTATCACAAAGTTACAATTAACTAAGAGGTACAACTGTACCTTATTTTGCATAGTGATATGCATATATGCATTTCAACATGAAATAAGAGGCAAGAAAATCACTTACTTAGAAACTACTCCCTATTTGAACCAACAGGTAATTCACCTGCCAGTTAAGCACAACAAAGAGCACCGACACTTAAACTGTAGGGGAACCTGAACAAAAAACCCCTAAATACTAACCCTGAGTCGTTATGACCTGAGCAGAAGGCACTCAGTCAAACCTTGAGATTTTAACTTTAACAGATCACAAACGAATTCCAGAGCCGTTCACATATCCTTTTCCTCCGAAGAAGTAGGCTGTTTTTCCTTCATCCCGAGCTTTCTTCATGAGAGGCCACAGTTTTACTCTATTTTCTCTGTCCTCTTGAGTCAAATCCTCTGTGGAGCGTAAGCCCTTATTCTGAAGATAGGAGTTGTGTTTGGCTGCTTTCCACACAGCATCTCTGTCTTCGAGAGACAAACCTCATGATAACACCTCAGGGTTTTGTGTCATCCTGGCGAGGTTTTCCCACTCGGTGTGCGAAGTCTATGGCAGCAGGAAGCATCTCCTTTTCCTCTGGTAAAAACCGCCTGACACACAATGATGACCCGGGGCCGCACATCCTCCTCCTTATTTTCTGGTAGACTATGGAGCCACAGATTCCAACGGTGACTGTAGCGCTCCAACTCGCTGACTTAAGTCATGGTTTTCAGAGCCGAAACCGCATTCTTTTCAACCATATTTTCAATGTGTATAACCCTCTCATTCAGGACTTTAATCTCACCATGTATAGATTCTATCATTTTTTCGAGGGTTTCGCTTCTGTTATTGATAAGATCAGCCAAGGAGCGAACCACCTCATCTGAGCTGAGTCCAGTTAAAGAGGGTTTCTTTGGAAGTGGGGGTTACTCTGTGTCACAGGCAGGGACGGGAATTCGTCTTCGATGCTTATTTGCAGGTTGAAGTTCATTCCATTGCTGTAATCATGGTCGCTAGGTGAATGGCTAGTGTTAGCCTCTTTGCTGGGCCTGCTAATGCTAGGTCGTTATGGTCCGGACTTTTTGGACATATTGGTCGTGCTTGTTCAGTCTTTCAACAGAAGCAGGTGTTGGCTTTCTTAGATAAACTATACCGGCTGTATTTTCAGAGACTGACAGACAAACACTGCTCTAAATCAGGTTTGGTGCAACGAGCTCGAAAAGTTGTGACTACTCACTCCGCCATCTTGCTGGAACTCTATCGTCACATCGGATTTGCGCATAGTATTTTAAACAGTTAAGCAATTTCCTGTCATGCCCATAGACATAGTAAATACGTAGACAGGACGCTCCATCGACACCATGTTAGACAGAGATAGAAAATGTAAGAAAAAGGAGAGCTGAGGGTCAGATTGCTTTGTGGTAAACTGTAAAAATGACAGGAACCAACACAGCAGATCTGCAGGGATAACATTTCACAAGTAAGTGATAATGACATGCATAGAAAGCCATATAAATCCACGTTAGAAGAGTGTGTATTCACGTGAGTACGAGTATGGTACTGGTGCATATGGACGTTATAGTAGGACTCAGTAGTTACATGTACATGTATTAAGTAAATGTAAACTCATTATTCACATATATGGGTTTATGAATGGGAACATGATCTTAGGAGTATGAAAAGTACTCCTGAAACAATGCCTACTAGATTGTACACGTATTATAGCAGTATTACATCTACACGTACATGTATATACATGTAGATACTCGTACATGTTATATGGTATTATGTCCCAAATATACATACATGTGTCTAGAAATGATTTTATTTATTTAAATTTATTTTTATACCAACAAGTCCCATCCATAAACCAATTAATATATTAATTTAAACACATGTGTATATTAAAACAGTTTTAGATCTAATTGATGTAAACAAGAGCATACTCTAATTACTGGCAAATTTATTGGTTTTCTATATATTTAACTGTTCTATTTAAAGAATAACTTTTTAAAAAATATGTTGCAATCAGTTTTCTACAATAAATAACATTAAAATATACAGCACTATTGGAATAAAAATGTTTGCATGTTGCAAATAGCATGACTTGATGTGGGATAATTTAATTGTTTTTAAATAATAAATAACATTCATTTATTCTGTACTATTCGTTCTATAACAATAAAAATAAACACACTGGTTTTATGATATCATGTTATGTGCCAAATAAACCCACAGATCGCTTTCTAGTGGCATTAAAACATTTTCTTTATGCTCACTTCCCCCACTGTTTCAACAGCAAAAAAACACAAGGAGCCCTCTCCAAGATGGTGTCAAGTTGACACCACCAGATTGATGTACGACCAGTCTATTCTATTAGCATGTCTATGGGATGGACCATGTATCATATCTCACAAATGAAGCCACCAGAGGTCTAGTGTTCCTGATGGCTGGTTGCAGTATAATTTTAGCACTACCTGCTCCCATGTACTGGACTTCAATAACAAAAAAAAAAAATGTACAAAATATATTTTTCTGGAAATAACTTTTTTAAACATTATACTTATTATAAAGTAAGATGGCATGGCACTTGTGTAAAACTAGAACATTACTCCCTGTCTGTTTATTACATATACTGACTTACTGTACATAAACTTTACTAATTTCATCAGTGAATTCACACAGAGGTACCTGTTTATTTACTGGACACATGCACTATTAAAAACTGTTAGCTATTTTTAAATGGGGGAATCATGCTTGCTACCTATTTTTTAGATAGCAACTTTTATTTCAGTACCATTATCCCTCATATATTAAAATATGTTTTTGCAAAATCTATTTGTTCATCAGTGAACTCATGCACAACCATTGACATTAGGATGGATTTTCTGTACATTCATTCATCATTCATACATTTCCTAAGCTGCTTAATCCTAATTAGTTTGCAGGGATGTTGGCGCCTATCTCAGCTGACTGGGAGAAGGCAGGGTACACCCTGTACAGCTCGCCAGACCATTGCAGGTACACATACATACAACCATTCACACTCACACACACCTAGGGGAAATTTGGAGTGGCCAATTAGCCTGCTGTGCATGTTTTTGGACTGTGGGAACAAACTGGAGTACCCGGAGAGGAAACTCACGCAAGCACAGGGAGAACATGCAAACTCCACACAGAATCGCCCGGGTCTGGGAATCGAACCCAGGACCTTGTTGCTGTGAGACGAACGTGCCACTGTACCACCGTTACACCCAAAGTCATCATGCCCTGTTCAATGAGTTAAATTTCTCAGTGTGACAACATGGCAGAGGAAAAGGACTTACTTATAGGATGGGAGTGAATTGGAGCCTTCCATCCATATTTCAATAGTTATACTCAAGAGTTAAGACTAAACCAGTTTGCATTGGTAGTGTGGTTACTGGTTATACATTCTTCATACATACTTTTTTACTTGGGGAGGCTTTGATGCAACATTATCTCTTTGAAACTATACATTCATAGTATTATGAATGCATTATGGATAGCTTATTTGGTAGCACTTCATACTCTATCTGATTTTACAGTGCACACTGTACAAAGTTATTGGTGCACTATTTCTACTGCTCTTCCTACCTGGGGCTTCCAGTGGGGAACCCTGAGGTCATAGGTCAACTACCCCTGTACCACTCCCTTTCACATACTTCTTAGTGGTAATCGTAATCAGCCTACCTAGCTCCAAAACTTAAATTAGGGCATGACCCTCATAGTGAGATGCAAATTAGCGATACGATACTGGTGGCGCAAATGTCATCATTCCAAATATTTTGTGTTGGTGTCCTGTGCTACAGATGTTCGAATAATTAGACACAAAAATAAGAAATTCAGCATGCCTCACTCTTTCTCCATTTAGGAAAAAATGTAAGTTTTTACAGTGGAGACTACACATTTAAATAACACTGATAATCATTTTCTTAGTTCTTGTATCCATAAAATTACCAGTCACCATAAGTATTGATTTTAATGACATCAAACATATGCCTACTACTACTTAGGCCAGCCATTAGGAATTATGGATAGAGGGATGTAATTTTCCAAACTGTATCTCTTATCCACACTCACTCAGTACTTCAACCCCTTTAATGGTAAACTATAGATCCCCTAGGCACTTAGTTGGGGTTGTTGGCCTGTTACTATTAATGATAGTAATTACTTTTATCTCTCTAATTTTATCTATTTTTCCTTGTCTTTTTAGGTGTGAACCCTGAACTTACCTCTTGCACTCTCTGTTTTCCCTTCTTGTTTTTAGGTATTGTGTCTCTAATATCCTTGGTGATTTTGTCTTATGAGCGCTACAGCACAATGACAGTGTGTAACAACCGGGGACCAAACTACAATAAACACTTGCTGGCAGTTGGGGGTGCATGGCTCTACTCTTTGATTTGGACAGTGCCTCCCCTGCTGGGCTGGAGTAGTTATGGGTTAGAAGGAGCTGGTACCAGCTGTTCAGTGTCCTGGACTGATCACTCCACTGAATCCCATGCCTATGTTATCTGCCTGTTTGTCTTCTGCCTGGGTCTGCCAGTGCTGGTGATGGTGTACAGCTATTGCAGGCTGCTATACGTTGTCAGACAGGTGAGATCAGGACTCATTGTTAGTTAATGATGGATTATTTATATGGAAGGCACATCCTGAGGAAATAACTTAGAAAGGACTTTATCAGTTATTGTGGGCTTTATGAGTGTCGTGAAACCCAGTGGCATTGAAACCGATGTGAATGATTTGCACACTTTCTTTCATGACAGTCAGAAAGAGGTGTGAAGTGAAAAGACATTTTTAGTGTTTCTGACACCAATCCCAATGTTGGTACACACACTCCTATAAATAGTACAAGGACTTTCAGGTCTTCATACAAATGCTAGCACTTATAAGAAAATGGTGCTTACTTACTTAATTACTTACTCACTAATCAATCAGTCATTCAATCAGTGAATTAATGAATTACCAAGCAGAAATGGGCTTTTCTCTTTTCTACCTTTACAGATCAGTGAAAGGAAATAACTCCATTACAATTAAAAAATTCATTTTGCTGTTTTGTCTGTTTCCTAATTAGAGATGCAATGTTCTAGCTATAATTGGTGAGGTTTTGACTGACTTCCTGTTCTGGTATTAAACCAATGTCACCTCTACTACACTACAGTCCAAACCTATTCATAACCCCATCACAGCTTTATAGATGCATTTATTTATCAAATAACAGTTTAATATTCTGTGTAAATATTTGGTAGAACACTTCAATTATTTAATTTAATTCATTGATTTGTTTATTTATTTACTGATTGATTAATTTTTACCAATCTCAACCATTTGGATGTAAAATAAATAAATAAATAAATAAATAAATAATTAATTAAAAAAGAAAAAAAAGAAGAA
>JAQMYF010000012.1:40028740-40058582 GCA_030014195.1 Neosilurus mollespiculum | reverse complement strand
TGAACAGTTCGCCAGGCCTTCTAGTAGTGACTACTACTACACTTGAATAGATTAAAGCTATAATGTGTAGTTTTGTAAAAAAAAAAAAAAAAAATATATATATATATATATATATATATATATATAAATAAAATACATAAATGGTAATGTTATGATGCTGAGTCATTCGGTTCAGCATCAGCACTGTCATTAACTTGTATGCGTTCATGATATATCAGCTCAATTACGTACATCAAACACCGTAACGAGAGGCACGAGCCACAGCCAATCAGGAAAGACTCCCTGAGAGTGAAAAAAGCAACCAGGAATGATGTCATGATGTTTAGCCTTTTTTTGCTGATCAGTTTAGCCATTTATTTATTGTCTAATTTGTTAGAAAGATAAATGAAAACTTGCATCCAAAGTGATCAGAGGTGACTGTTTATTTTTTTTCTTTGTACTGTATGTTTGGAAGATAGATTTAGTTAACTAGAGCTCACTGTTAAGGTGTGTGGAACTTCAAGCTGACCATGATGCAGTGGTCAAATTTGACCAAATGTGGTTTATGTTTTTTAGCATGGTCTCCCCTGCCATCTACACACTTCTCTCAGAGTTGTAGAGATTGAATCCCTTTGGTATACAAGCTCTCAACTTTCATTGCCTCTTAGTATGCCTACAAACGTTTCAGCCCACCCGTGCTTTTATTTCTGTGATAAGTAAATTCTCTATGAGTGCATACAGTCATGGCTGTCAGATGATGATTATAATTGTTTTGGATTGACAGGAGCTCAAGTCACCTGAGGTGAAAAAGAAGATTCAGCATGTCACATGGCCATGATGTCCGTCAGTCTATCAGAAGAACAGAAAGAAGTGCCTTTTGGTGATTTCTGATGGGTGTCTCACTCGGCCGCGCATCCTGTTGTAAAAGAGGCCATAATGAGGATAATGAGCTCTCGTGTCTGAATTCAGATGTCCGCTGTCCCACATGCTCATTGAGATCCTCATAGACGTGCCAACAGAGTGTTTTTCCTCATGAGCATCTATTGACCGGTGGTGTGTATGAGGTTCTGAAAGACAGTGAGGACATCTTTCTCTTTGGGACACTGTAAAAATATTCTTCTTACTTGAATAAATAATCATCTGTTCAGTACATCTTCCTAATCATACAACTCATCAGACTTGATCTGTAACAACTACAGTACCAGTCAAATGTTTGGGGACACCTTCTTATTTTTGACTGGTACTGTAAGTTTGATTCCCATCTTGTTCTATGTTTTAATCCTGATTTTCTGGTGGAATGTTGGGTTAGGGACAGGGGATGAACGCTGCTGTATTAGATCAGCTGTCACCACTTCAGAAACAACATACAGGATAGCAGTTGTGAATACTCATAGGACTGTATGCACAAGGAGTAATATTTGAATTACCCTTCCATTTTAAATCCTTTGATATGTGTGAAAAGATATTTTGCTAAGAAGATTTTATTGGGTTTAGCTGGGAAACAATAAAAACAGCACATGGACCTTTCCTTATTTTCCCAGTCTAGTGTTTCTCACATGGGACTGTAGATGGGGCTCTTTCTCTTTTATTCACTTAAACAAGGAGGTGATTGTCTGTTTCTACAATAAATCCCCATCACTGACATTTTGGGGAGACATGTGTTTGGGATATTTGTCCCCAGAAGAGAAAACAGAGAAGAGAAAAAAAATTAATTTAAAGGTTTTAATTCATTTTATATTTTTATACCTACATGGTGGATTCGTACAAGCATTTTCAAGAAATCTTCACAGACATAATTCCAGGCAGAATCTTAGTGCTTTTTGTGATCTTTATTGCACTGTATTAGACAATTGTGGGAAAAAACAGGACTGCACTAATAATGGCTCATTATTCGAGTACGTTTCAAACTGGTTAGTGTATTAATATTCGACATCATAATCTATTTTTAAATTACAAAGCTAATATTTTTGTGCCCTTTTTTATTATGTAGCTCTTACTGCTCATGCCATTTAAAAAAAAAAAAGAGAGAGAGAGAGAAATAAACAGGCTAAATATACCTGGTGACACGTATTGTATTCTCAGCTTGAGTGCTGAAGCTGTTATTGAGGGTAAAGTTAATTTTCCTTTTCTAAAATAGTACACCTTTATAATCAGTGGTGCTAAAATCCATGCCTATGACAAGGGTCTACTAAAGCTTATTAAGATTTCCCCATGCTGCTTTGCATTAGGTATTTCTCTATGTTCTGTGTATTCTTCTTAGATGTCTTTGCCACACTCGGGGCACAGGATATCATCTCGCTCAGTCAGGAAGCCTCGGCCCACCAGAGACACCGAGCACTTCTTGCAGTTGAAACAGTCGTTGTGCCACTGGCGCTCCTCAAAAGAGATATACTTGCTCCCTCCAAGCCCTATAATATAGATATTGATGAACATAACATTTTGACACAAATGTTTTTTTTTTCTGTTTGTTTTTTTAATGTTGGTTAATATTTATCCTAACAGATATGAAATTGCATCTCTACTCTATTTGTCATTTCTTTGTAGTTGCAGAAAGCAGATGTGTGCATACCACTGATTGGAGAAGTGCAGGAGGCACACTTCTTGGCATACAGGTTACAGAAGCAGTTTAGGCAGTAGGCAAAGTCATCACGAGAGGTGAAGCGCTGGCCAGAGAGCTGCTGCTTGCATCCAGTGCAGAGGAAGCAGTCTTTGTGCCATGGCTGGTCATGATAGGTCACGCCTCCAGTGGTGATGGGCTGGAGAGGAAACATTTTGATATGCGTTCAGCTTGTACATGAATGTTTATATCAAAATGTTTGCTTTAAACATTGGAGTGCTGCTATAGACTCATCATTATTGCTGCTTGGAGTTACTCCCAGAATTCACAGCTTTCAAGGTGTATTTTAACTTTTACAGATGAGTGGAAAATTTGGGAAGAAAAAAAAAAAAAACATGAACCATCAAAACAGCTGGGCCACTTCCAGAACTACTTCTCTGGAACACCATTCCTTTAAATGAGGTTCCCTCAATTAGTGTTTTGATGCCAGGGTGGAGAGTGCTAACACATTGTGGAAGCTAGAGGTCACTAGTCTGTTGTAGGGCTAACACAGTTTACCATACACGTTCAGATTTGCACCTATGTGCCAGTTAGAGGAGCTAGTAGACCTAATGAATGTATATCTCTTTGGACTTGGTAGGTGACCGGAGTACCCGGAGGAAGCCCACAGAAGTTCAGTGAGAACAGGCAAACTTCAAACAGAATTTCCGAAATTCAAACTCTGTGCCACCCCACATTCAAACCATATCAGCAAATACAATAAAGAAAACTATTTTCAGGTAATTTTGCACACATCTGGAGAGGGTATCTTGGGAAATAATAACTTTTTAAAAATAGACTACCTTCTTGCAGTGCACACACTGCATAGCAAACTGCTTCTCGTAGCAGGGCACACAATAGTTATTGCTGTCCTTGGGGATGAAGCTCTTGGTACCAATCGGCTGCTGGCAGCGCTTACAGCTAAAGCAGGTCTCATGCCAACTGTTGCCCTTATGTTCCATCTTCCTGGAGCCTGTAAAAAAGATGTATGGTGTGACTATTTCTGTATATATGTGCCTGCTATAAACTTTTACATTCCAAAATTCAGTCCTAGCTTGATTTGTTTTAGTTAAAATATTTGCAGTTTTCCAAGGAGGTCATGTCTTTGCTCGTGTTGGTTGGCTTGTTAAAAAACGTACACGAAAAGCTATGAATGGACTTTAATTTTATTTATAAATATAAATTAATAGAGTGTTTTGGAGATGATCCGGAACAAATTCTGGATCGAAGAATATCTGAAAGTAATTTTTGAATAGGAGGAGTTTTTGAAAGTGTAGTATTACAGCAGGCCCAGCAGGCGATGTTGTGTACTGTTTCCCCCCCCCCCCCCCCCCCCCCCAGCTTGGTGGGGGTTTTCATTCTCTGAGTGCTTCTAATAGAATCCTTAATAGTCCCTAGAAGAACTTCTTTATGAGAGACGGAAACAGTAATATTTTGCAAAGTGTCTTCGCTATTGGAGTGAAAATTTATTTTGAGTGTTACTGTTTCAGTCTTTCATAAAGAAGTTCTTCATGGAACCCTGTTTTTCCCAGCAGAGGGACAAACCAAGCCTGTAAATGTGCTTCACTGCCTCTTTTGCCCTAACAATGTATTACTAGTTCACGTTACTGAAATGCTGAGATTAGAGATGATGGTTTGATCTGTTGTATATATTATACACCTAAAACTAATTTGTAAGCAAAAATATTCCAGTGGCATAGGAGAGTGTAATTTGTTTTAAACTTAAATATATTTCTACAGAGGAACAGTTTTATACTCCCATAGAGCTAGGCTCTTTGCCCAGTCTGGAATAGAGTAATTTATCAGACTGCACACGAGAATGTATTTTAAGTTTGTTCTTTTGAAGAGTCTATATTTTCTAAAAGAGAAAACTATTTGTTAAATCAAAGTAAAGCCAGACAAGAGGCTGTGTGATTCCCAGATTGAGTTCTCTCACCAGGCATGATGGTCTTCTTGCATTCATGGCACTTGGAGGAGTACTCATTGGAGTAGCACTCAGTACACAGAAGTTGCTCATCCTTAGTGGAGAACGGTTTGTCCACCAGTGAGCGCTTACATTGGAAGCAGTGGAAACAGTCCTCATGCCAGTGGCGGTCCTTATACGACAGGTCCTGTGGACATACCGTTACAGGTAATTGGGTAACGTTGTAGTATTGGGAATTTCCTGACATTGCACTGATGCAGTCAGTAATAGGCTAATTGAATGCCTTGTGTAAATAGATAATGTAATCCAGATAATCTAATTTTCCTGAGTTTTTATTAGAAGCTGTCACATGAGACACAAATTGTACATTTTACTCTTGAGTTTGAAATGTTTCTTTGTGTGCATCATTAATGATATTTACTGATCTGCGCAATTCGTGTATTTGTGCTCCCCCCCCCCCCCTTCCCCAAAAAATTACTGTCTCATGACTGGTTATCCAGTGGTCCCTCTTGGGAAAAACTTCCAAGGTTGTGTTTTTCCTTATCAGAAAGGGATCGAGGTGGACCATTTTAAGAACTAAGAATGCTTAGGAGTGCAGTTTAAAGCAATGTGCATACAATCCCTTTTAAAAGTGTGTGAGATCAAAGGTAGATCACAGTTTCCTCCATCTAGTTATATCATGTTAACAGCATAACACATCTGGTATCAAACCAGCCCATACTGCAAGATGCAAACCACTCATCAGCATCAAAATCCAAAAGCTGTTTTGAAATTTGCAAAACGAACATACAGAGATGAGCCACAGCAGTTCTGGGACAAAATTAAACAGACTATTGAGAGAAAGATTAACCTGGACTGGAATGATAAGGCTGAAATATGGAGAAAGAATTGATCTGGTCATGATCTTAAATATACACGTTCTTGTTCATGCATGGTTGCTTCTGGAACAGGTCCAGTCATTTTTATTGAAGCAGAGTGTACGCAGACGTCTACAAAGAAATGCATCTAAACTAATTGGGAGGAACAAAGCAAGACAGTGATCCAAAACATACTGCTACCTCAACAAAGGACTTCATCTGGGGAGACCAAGTCAATCACTACATCTTAATCCAAGTGAACATGCATTTTACCTCCTGTGGAGAAGACTGAATGGAGAACCCCTGCAAAACAACTAAAATATGTTGTAATAAAGGCAAGGAAGAAAAGAGAAACCTAATGGAGATTATGAGTTATAGGCATTTATTGTGAAGAAGGGATATGCAACCTAATATTTACCCTGGGTTTACGGTGGGGCATGATTTCTGCGATTCAAAAAAGTGTGGAGCTCCACAATTTATGAGCATGATTGGGGTATAAAAAGGATGCAGGGTGCATCCAAGAGATGAAACTTGACATTCATCAAGATCCCCTACCATGGCGCATAAAGATCTGTTACGCTCTGGTAAGGTCTGTTAAGCTCTACTGCGCTCTGCTATGATTCTCACGTCAACTTGTAATACATCATTATAATTGCTTCAACATTTTCGACAGTCAAAAATTTTGCCATGATTCCACCAAGTTCCCTCAAGATCATCACGATTCTTTCAAATTGTAGAGATGGATATCGTGCCCCATCGCAAACCCAGGGTTAATATTTTTGACTTTAATTTAGTTGAAAATATTTTGATCCTATACTTTGGCTCACTTGAAAAACCTGGGTAGATTAATAAAAGATGTGTTGTTTAATATCTCTAGATGTAAATATCAGCGTATAAAAGCAATAACTCTGACCTCTCTTCGTCTTTTGATCTCAAACACAAATCAGTAGGCTTGGCAATTCCAATACTTTTGTAATTGTATTTTGTAATTGCTTTATGAGGAGACATGTATTATACCAGGTTTTAACAAGCATTTGTTTTTTCTGGCTGTAATCCAGAGCAGGTAGGTGGAAGGATAAATTAATGACAAAATAAAATGTAAATTAATTACAAAACATCAAGTCATAAAATCTTATAAACACTATCATCCCTATACCAGAAAAACACCCCTGTTTTTAATAAGTGAAAATTAGCAAACGTGCAAAGTTCAGCTTGCAGTGACAAAATCATTCCCCCACCACAAACACACAAATTCATGTGTGCAAGTTCAAGTTCAAGCAGAATCAGTGAAGGGACTGTATCACTCATTGAAGTGTATTTATGAACTGAATTACCCTGCTGTTGCAACCAATAGGCTTCTTGCACTCCTCACAGGTGTTGGAGTACAGGCTCTCATAGCACTTTACACAGTAAGGGTTGTCCTCCCGCAGAACATACTTTTTCCCAAACAAGGACTCCTTACAGTAATGACAGTCGTAGCGTTCTGTCATCGCTCCTCCTTCAGACATAGAAACAGAGAGATGAGTCATGAGGTTAACATAATCTGCTCAGTACTGCACTATCACAGTCCGGAGATCTGACAGTCACATGTGCATGGAAGTATTGTTGACTGCCCATCAGTCTTAAGGGTCAGACTGTGAGCAACCACAAAGTGGTGGCTAAACAGAAGCGCCACATGCAGTGGCCTAGCAGCAAATGAAGCAGTGCCACTTCTGACTTAATCCCAGCTACAGATCTACATGAACAGGATACAGTATGCAGACTCTTCATCCCCAATCTAATTGTTGTACAGTGTTTCAGCCATCACTCTTTACATGGATCATATGGAAAAAGGAGAACTTGTCAAACATTTACAATATAAACTTGCATTTCAGAATGATCTGAAAGCACTACAATGATTGTAAGTTGTGTAAGAAAAAAAAAAAAAAAAACTTTCTAAAACTAATTCCACTGTTCCTGGCAGGCAGTGACGGTGATAAAGTGAGTGATGGAGAATGTTGGCATGCAGGAATAGCAGGTACTCACATCTGCCGCTCCCTCGTTCCTGGCTGTGTTAAGCTGCTCTGCTTATCCCTGCCATGAGCCCTGTGACGCCATAGTGTATCTCACACACTGCCAGCTGTCCTCACTGTCCTGCTCCGTGTGTGTGCAGCCTGTCACTCTCACACACCTTCACCCTGCTCCTCTGTCCTCTGCTCTCTCACTGCATTAAGCTGAGTGAAGCCGTGTGCTGCCCGAGCTGCATTTCTCTACCAAATCCCCTTCCACAGTTTGACCATATAAGGCAGAAAATTCAGAAAACTGGGGGAAGTATGCCCTCTTACTTAAACTCCCTCTTTCAGTTTTCTTTTTCTTTCTCTGTTTCTTTCACTGCTCCTCCTCCTCCTCATTTTTTTTCGAATTTCTCACTCCACTCTGTTGGTATTTGTGCTTTTCCCCCCCCTGCTCTCCAAACTTTCGATCTTTCCCCAACACATGATATCATTGTTTTTTTTTTGTTTGTTTGTTTTTTTTTCCCTATTGGTCTGTTTCATTTGTTTAATTAGCATTCATATCATTTTGTTATGCCTCATTGCCTTTCTCTCTCTCTATCTACCTTCCTACACATGGAAATCTTTGGAACGGATTTGAGAAGGCCTGAGCTAGGGATTACTCAAGACACTTTTTTTTTTTAGTTTTTATGGCAAGACATCAACTCAGATTCTAATGAGATCTTTGTTTTTCTCCACTCTGCTTTTCCCCTTTGTCTTCTTCCCCATGTGTGTGTGTTTCATTATGTTTCATCTAGCTAGATAAAATAAATCTTTCTCTATAGATTCCATAAAATAAAACATTAACCAGACCACAACAGGATGTTATACAGCTGTTGAAAACTGTTATGAGTTAAGAGTTATGCCTTTGATACTAAGCTGTATTGTTTTGATTTTGAAATTATATCGGTTACATTAGCATTCCATCCATCCAACTATCCATGCCGAACCATTTAATCCTGTTAAGGTCACAAGGAGGATGGAGCCTATCTTAGCCGACACTGGGTAAAGGCGTGGTACACCCTGGACAGCTCACCAGTCCATCGCAGGTCAACAAACAACCATTCACACTCACACCTAGGGGCAATTTGGAACAGCCAATGAGCCTACTGTGCATGCCTTTGGACTGTAGGAGGAAACTGGAATACCTGGAGCAAACCCATGAGGAAACAGTTCTACTTCTAATGTAATTGTAGGTGACACACTGGTGTGGTGGTTAGCATGTCCACCTCACAGCACGATGCGCTAACCACTACACCACCATGTCACCTAAAATTACATTAGAAGTTGGATTGTTTTACCACAAGTGCCCAAACACTGTGATGATTTCTATTTGAATTCTTGTTATCCAGGAAGTTATCAGACACCATTTTATCGTTATAGGAGTATCTGCATGTCACAGACAAACGAAAAAGCCCTTACATTTTCTTACAGCTCACTAACAGATAAACAAACGTTTTTAATGATTGCCAACAATTATAGACAAGGATACCTTTTTATTTCTAACCCTTCATCATGGTCCACCTACTCCCTCTGATCTCAAAGGATATCTTGTTACCTAATTCCTCTTTAGTGTATTAAAAGACAATCTACGGGCCCTGCCTGATCTCCTCTCTTTCCTGGTTCTCTTTAATGCCTCTCCCTGTGACCCCTCTCCATCTTTGGGTATTTTTAATTGAGTTTTCCAACCATTAATGGTCAACAGAATTATATAGAATTAAATACTCCATTAGGTTATATATCCACAATTTAAATATAAAATGTATTGTATATGCAGTCGGTCCTTTCTTCCATCCTCAAAATGGCATTCTGGGATGAAACACTATCCCCCACATCTCCTCCTGGGTAAACCCTGAATTATATCATAAGTTATATAAATATTACTATTAATACTTCTTGTCACCTAATGTTTGGTATCCACATACTAACCCTAGATCTTTTTGGCAGCTCATCTTTGGCACCATGTGTTCCCTTAATCTCCCAGCCTTTCACTATCTCTGGCTATGTTTAGAAACTTTGCGGCCACTGTCTCAAAACCCTGTCACACAAAGGCAGCTGGAGGGGTAGCACATCCCTGCGGTGGATACTGAGAACTTTCTGAGACTCAATAAGACAGGTGGACAACCCTCCCATGAGACTCAGACTTAGTGATCACAGCCCAATTAGCCACTCCCTGTGTTCAGAATATGTGCAAATGTATTTCTCCTCATATAATTAGAAAAAATGAGAACCACATATGGGTGCCTTGTTTCTAGTGTAGGGAACAGGTGACTAAGAATACAAGGGCCTCCGGGTACTCTAAATTGCCTATAGGTGTGAATGTATGGGTGAAGGACTGTTTGGCTCTGTGATAGCCCTGTGATAAATTGGTGATCTGTCCCGGATGTACCCCAACTCCCCCACATCCCCCACATCCCTGATGGAGAAGTGGTATGGATAATGGATGGGGGGATTGATTAATGAGCAAACGGATAAGAAGCCTGACTTCCCTTGACATTTCTTTTAAGTACTGCAGTAAGATGTTTAGCAATGCGTCTATTTTATTCTTCAGTCTTGGTGTAATTCAAAATGTTAACCATTCAAATGATCAAGTATGTGTACATTATTCATGGAACCAAATCTGATAAGGAAATCCTCTACTGTACAAACTTCACAGAAGATCTAAGGGTTTCCCATTAGCTGTCTAAGCCAGACAATCTGTTAGGAGTTATAACCTTCATACATCCTTTCCTTGCCTAGGCCACATATATAATCATTCTGTCTGACCAAATAGCCTGTAAAACCTTTTCACTGATTTCATTGCAGATGTTATTACACCATAGACAAGAACACCAGTTTACCCTCATTCTGGTTTTCTGATCGCCTTCAACAAATAAACAGGTATGTTTCAGGTTTCAATGCAATAAAAGATGTCAGAAAGAGATAAACGAAAGAATGAAGCTGAAAAAAATAACTATTTTGACTAATATAGGGTAAGTTATAGCATTCAGTAAGTCATATGTATTTTAATGGCTTTATTATTTTTTTTGATTAAATATTACATAATTCCAAAAGAAGACAGGAAAAGGGTGTGTCATTCTTCCTGATGGCTCTCTGTGAAAGTTTTGCGTGTGTGTGTGTGTGTGTGTGTGTGTGTGTGTGTGTGCGTGCGCGAGTGTTTCCCTTCTAAATATTTTGCTACACAGATGGAAAGCAGCGTAGTGGAGGTAATATGAGACGACATCACTAATGATCGGGATAAGAACAAGAATTTTCGAGAATGTTCTGATTCATACCATGATTCTCTGTCTAATGATAATTCAACCAATTTCTCCATTTGGATTCTGGTTTCCATTTCATTTTATTCATGTTTTGGAAAGTGGACTCTACTAGAGATCCTCTGTTGGTAAAGTTAGTAATGGGTTACAAAAAGAGAAAAAGAGAAGAAATATTACTCTTTTCACAGTTATGTTTGTCTCCATGAGGCTACAATCTGTATTACACATTACAGTCTAGTTTACCAGAGTGTGTTAATTGTAGGGTTAGCAGACTCCTGTAAGGTGCAGTCCTTACCTTAGTGATTGAGCAGCCTTTCTGTGTGTTGAGTCTGGCTGGACTGAGTAGGGTGTCTGTGGTACAGCGCTTTAGGCGATCCTGATTGAATTACTCCACCTATTGGGTGGCTAATTGACGTGGTGAAGTACAAGCAGGCACTCTTTATCTAGATGAGCTATAAATATACAGTTCAGTATAACCACAGATAAAGCCCACTTGCTCACACACACACACACACACACACCCTCACCCTCTTGAATCCTGTGTCCTTTTAAGGCTTTTCATTGTAGTCTGGTTTGGGCATCCATGCTAGGTGTTCAGTAAAACACGCAGATTATTCTACATGGTGAGCTTATGGACTGTTGCTGATAATATTCCTGTTTGCGGTCACTGAGGTGTGTGCCACATGAAAAGAGCTTTGTAGCAGCTACGTATTGTGAATTCAGTTAGGCAGTGGGTGAAGCATGTAAAATGACTGCGGCATTCTTACTGTAAGCATTTTATTTAATACGAGTCCTGATGATTGCAATAATAAGTAACTCTTGGCGAGTGAGGGTGATGGGTTAAATAACAAGGACTGAAAGTTCTCCTTTTAAAAGAATGTTTATACAAATCCAGGGGAATGAACACAAGAATGTGTTACATCTCTCTTTAATGTCCCAACCTCTTTCCATTTAAGAAAATAAACCACAGGGGTCCAGACGCTCCCACCGAAAGATCCATATCATACTATGCCAGTATAGGACAAGCATAGTAAGTTTGAAAGCCCGAGCTGCAGAGCGCTGCAAGTAAATGTCCGGAAACCTAATATACAGTTTTTCCTCTGTGACCTTCAAAAGCAGGTCAAGGTCACTCACAGAAAAACTCATCCTAGCTTCAGTGTGTGGCAAGTAAATGTCAGGAAACTAAAGTGTGACGGACGGACAGAACCAATTTCTATAGCTCCCGAGCCACTTTGTGGGCAGGAGCTAAAAAAAAAATGGATACTTTAAAAGACAAAACATCCAGCAAATGTGTATGGAAGTCCATTCATATTTTTTTTAATGAAATAGAATCCAAGTTTTCTATTGTTAATTTTATTGCATAAAACTCTTTGCTATTGTTATTTATTTAAACTTTATCCTAACATGTTGTATAATTAAAGACTACTTAATAGCCTCTTAGTTACTTCTTGTCTTGTGCATTTTTTGGCGATCACTGTTCAGTGCTGACTTTTTTTTATATCATTATGATAGACACACATGTGTAATGTGAAAGGGTTAGCATTAGGTTTCTCTAGTGAAGGGGGTTTAAAATGTAATTAATGGAAGTGAACTGTCAAAAGGATATTTTTATATAACTAACATTTTAACATTAACCTTTTCAACTCTTATCCATATATAATTAACTCGCTCTGTCGCCTCCTGTTTATCTCTGCCATTTTAGCTCTATCCACCTGACCCTCTGTCTGACCCTGACCTTTTTGAGAACTGTGTGAGGGTATACGTGAACTCATGGCCCACTGCTGATATGTTTCTTAGAATTACACATTTCCAGCTATTACAAGCCCCCTCATTCACTGCATTTTATTCTCACCTTAATAATCATATTCCCTCCCTCTACTTCTCCAATGTAACAAGTTTACCACCACGTGAATCCTAATTCCACAGTGGTACATTTATTACCCTTGTTGCTATGAATATGCTATTTAAGAAAGTCAGTTATTTCAGGTTGTGAAACTGAAAACAAACCCATCTATCGAATGCATTGTTTGCAGTGTTCAGCTCTATTGCAAGAGCACAGTACCAGCATATCTCCTATCATATGTGGAACTGTCCAATGGCAAAGTTTTCCTGGAGGAAGATGATGATGATGAAGATGATGAAGTGATCAAAGATGACATTTAGAATGATTCAAGACTGGGAACTCCTTTCATCATCATAGTAACAGATGGGTAAATGAAGACGTGTGGTCGGTGTGCCACTCACTTGTCAAATGAGAGATTAATTCATGACCAGCCCCCTGGTTTCATGTGAATGAGATGGATACATTCCCTGCGGCCTGTCATTTAGGCCATACACATTGGTATAACAGTTAACACTTATCCATGATCATTAAGTTACGTTTAGGAGGTAGAAAGAAACCTTTTGGGAGAATCCGGAAACAGGAGAAAATGTTGCTTTTGCGCATGTAAATGTTCAGTGAAGGGTGTGTTCAGGATAAAGAATGAATCTATAGTCTGCCTTGCATACAGCCAGGAACTTCATTTGAACTTACTGTATATGTCATGAGCATATACAAAATAGGCATTACATTAAAGAACAAAACCAAAAAGTAGCAACATTTTAGTTGCTCCTAAAACTTGATCCTTATTTAATTCTGTGCAAAATAGCTGCAATCTATCATCTGAAGAGTGGCACATGACACACAGAACACAATTATAGAGAAGCATGATGGCATCATTTTGAATCACCTTTCACCCTTTGGCTTCTCTGATTAATGTCTTTGCCCAGAGCTGACTTTTGGTGGCTAACCTTCTCTAGTCTTCTCTTCCCTTCTCACAGTTGTGCCATATTCTTGCCATTATTTGTTCAATGATACTCTGTGGGTTGTTTAAAGTTAGGAAACCTTGATTGATACTTGAAAGCTCATCAATCTTCGTGTTGTGGTTTATTTAGGTTTGTCCTCTAACGAACCCTGAGTCATATCAGATGTGCTTATAGTGAGATATTATGACACATTATTTACACACAAGAGGACATTTAATTAATTATGTGACTTCTCTTGGTATCTGGGTTTCACAGCAGCAAGGGTAAATACTTAAATGCTTAATCACAATCAACGTAATTTCTCAAAGATTTGAGAACGTGATTTCCTCTCCAGCTAAATCTTATATGGAATATTTTGTATTCAGGGTTTGTAACATGTGATCTTAATTAAACCAAATTCAGGTCCAGGTTGTAACTCTAAACATGTGGACGAGTTCAAGTAGTGACTTATGTAATCACTGTCGGATGTATGGATGAGAGTTTGTAGAATTATATCCGCTCTATCCTACACGAGGGGGTTTGATCCAAAATTTATAATGGGTTTACAGACAATCAAAAAAGAATCCCAGGGAATTCAGCTCTACGACACCACCAACACTTCCAAATATCTTTCTGTCTTGCTCTTTCATCAATTCGACAGTTTTGTGTTTATTGATCTAACCATAGTCTGATATAACAAGTCATTTAAAAAGAGTACAGCTTTCGGCCGGATAGTTTCAGATAGATTCCTGCCGGATCCCGTGGGCAGTCATGAGGCAGGAAATTGAAGTCAGATGATATTTACTGTTTTCTTCTCCTTATACTTCAATCTCAGTTGTCTCATGTGTCTGGTGGGGGTGTAGGTCCTGTGCATAGTTGAGCTAATTGAATTCCCCATAGCTTTCTCTCTTACTCCTCCTTTGCCAGTTGAAGTAGCTTTTCTTCCTGCCCTTTCGAATCATCTGCACAAATCTTAGCTTTTCCAGCCTCCTCACCCATATACCAAATGATTTGTTCTTCAATCTAACACATAAGTACCAAATGTCTCTTACATAAACAAATGTCCCTTTTCCTATTAGTTCACTTCACTTCACTATGTGTCCCCTCTCATCTCCTGAAACTCTCCTCAGCACCGATAAAACTATTTATAGAAACTCATTCCACAGCAAGGTTAAGGGAAGAGGAGGGCTTTCCTAACCAAGAGGTAGGGTTTCAAATCAGTGTTCCAACACACACACACACACACACACACACACATACACACACACACACTCACAGGCATATCCTGGCTGGGCTACAGCATAATGAGTACTGAACAACTGGACCCTGAAAATAAACTTTTTGGAAGAAGAATCATAGGCTGTTATTTAAGAGGTTGCATCAAAAAAAAAGAAAAAAAATGCAAGTAATTGTAAATAAGCCTGATTGACTTTCATTATTGACTTTCATCAATGACTGATCATCATTGCCTCAGTTGCAAGCTACAATGTTTTTTATTATTATAATTACTATTATTATAAAAATCAATAGAACTAATACTACAATAGAGACATCATTTATGTATATTCCTATTAATTCGCATACGGTATGTTTCCAATAGAAAGCATGGTTGTAATGCATTATCCAACCTTTGTTTCAATTTACTTCATTTTTATTTTATGCACTTTTAAAAATAGATATTGCCACAAAGCAGCCTTCCAAATATCCAGAGGTAGATTTTGATTAACAAGCCAGAGGCAATAATAAAGTGATGGTCTGTTGGGCTTTTTACACCCGAGTCTACTGGCTAATCAGGCTTATCCTGGTTTCTGTAGCATGAATTACACCAGAGGCAATATTGCCATGGAAAATCTCTGGAGATGACATGAGAAAGAAACCATGAGTCCGAACCAGATTAAAAATGGAAACCCATCCACTTCTGGGTGAGCCCTGATAATGGGATTATATGTCATTACTCTCCTACAGCTGTATACTACAAATTCAACAGTACTAAGCATTTTGAAAGGATTGACTGATTCCTATTTGTCAATAAGAGTCCGTGAAAAGGCCCAGAAAAAGTCTTTATTAAAAGAGCAGTGTTTCCTTTATCTGTTCTGCTTGTTAATCTTATATGCATATGGTGTTCATGTGATAAGATCGTGAATGCATCATTGTATCCTACCTATTAAAATTCATGCTGTGTTTCCAATTTGTGTTTTTCTGTTTTGATGAGAGTCACATAGCAGCAATGTCCTGAGTTATATGAGCCTGTATGGCACACTAGGCCTTCTAACCACAGTGGATCTAAGCTGCATGGTTGTGTTAGTTATTTTGAGATGTTGGGAGCTTGTCCCTTTTCTCAGCCTCCCCTTGAGACTTGCTGTGATCTATACATGTCAAATGGTCCAGATTGTCTCTGTCTGCATGACTGATCTTCCATATGTTATCTGAATGAACAAGGAATCTTCTACCTGCCCTATAATATTGATATAAACATATGCATCAGTGTGGGTAAAATGCTTCCATTACTTTAGGTGTTAAGTATGTGTAGTGTATGTATAGTGTGAAGCCCACTTAACTTATTTATGGCATTATGTTATGATCTAACAGTCAATTTGTCCCACAGGACATTTTTTTCGGCAAATGATCTGACCTTCCATATTAATAGAGATGCAGAGATACCATTTCCCTGTCAATGTTTATCCCACTAAATCATGCAGTGTTGAGGTCAGGACAGCTGGGGATCAGCATTCAGAGACAGGGGGCAGGAACCAGGGACATAGATCTTTCCAGATTCTCAACTGTGATTAGAGACCAGCAAATGAGACAGGGTGGGGGCCAATAGTGCTGAGTATCAGATTCATGTTTTCCTTTACCATTCCTACCAGCCTCACAGAACAGTTTGGTTGTATCTGAAGTTTGGTAACCCTGGATCAAATTACTAGTGCTTGGTGGCATTTAACTCTCATTATCCCATGTAGCATAATCAGTGATTTAGAAGTTTCTACCAGCCTGAAGACCCTTGCTAATATTAAAGTAATTTACAGATGTGTGTGGGCTGTGGGAGTGGAAAATCAAACATTCCTTACACTAATGAACAATGTCTGCCAAACCATATGTGCCAGTCAAGATTCATCGATGAAAGGCTACATTTTAACTGCTCTTTTTCCGAGTAGACACACTGTGATTACTTACTGATGTAGCACCATTGTTATAATATGAATAGAGACTGTTATTCTAATTCATGTAAAAGCCATGAAATTACCTAGAAAATAAGAAACTGCATGCACTATCTTCACTTTTAATATACAGTTTTATTGTATGGAGAAGTTGCTAGGTTATTAGCTACTTTCACTGTAATAGTAAAATATTTTCACAGTTTCTGCAGTTAACAATATCATCATCATCATCGTCGTCTTCTTCTTCTGCTTAATCCGTGGTTTGGTCATGGGGGGGCAGCAGCCTAAGCAGTGAGGTCCAGATGTCCCTCTCCCCAGCCACTTCCTCCAGCTCTTCCAGGGGGACACCGAGGCGTTCCCAGACCAGCCGAGAGACAAAGTCCCTCCAGCGTGTTCTGGGTCGTCCCCGGGGACTCTTCCCGGTTGGACATGCCTGAAACGCCACACCAGGGAGGCGTTCGGGAGGCATTCTAATCAGATGCCCGAGCCACCTCAACTGGCTCCTCTCAACGTGCAGCGGTTCTACTCCAAGCTCATCCCGGATGACAAAACTTCTCACCCTATCTCTAAGGGAGAGCCACGCCACCCTGCGAAGGAAGCTCATTTCAGCCGCCTGTATCTGTGATCTTGTTCTTTTAGTCACAAACCAAAGCTTGTGACCATAGGTGAGGGTTGGAACGTAGATCGACTGGTAAATTGAGAGCTTTGCTTTTCGACTCCGCTCCCTCTTCACCACGACAGACCGGTACAAGCCCTGCTTTACAGCAGAGGCTGCACCGATCTGCCTGTCGATCTCCCGCTCCATTCTTCCCTCAATCATGAACAAGACCCCGAGATACTAAAACTCCTCCACTTGGGGTAGGACCTCATTCCAGACCCGGAGGGTGCATTCCACCCTTTTCTGGCTGAGAACCATGGCCTCGGACTTGGAGGTGCTGATTCTCATCCCGGCTGCTTCGCACTTAGCTGCGAATCGCTCCAATGAGAGATGGATGTCCCAGCTCGATGAAGCCAAAAGGACATTATCTGCAAAAAAGCAGAGATGAGATAACAATACCAAGAGAATCTAAATCTGAACATGAAGCAGTGTCTCACTCAGCCTGAAATCATAGCAGACACAGTCTAATACTTGTATAATGGATAATTCTCTTGTCCATCTTCACTATTCTGTTATATTCCATTTGAATCTTACTCACTCACTTACTTGGCAACCAGCCTAATCCTGCTAAGGTTGCAGGGAGGCTAATGCCTATCTCAGCCGACACTGGGAAAAAGCGGGATACACCCTGAACAGCTCGCCAGATCTGTGCACACACACAACCATCCACACACAGTAACACCTAGAATCAGTTTGACAGCCTAGGGTCACCTTGGTCAATTTGATATAGGTACCAGCCTCCCCACGACCCTAACAGGAATAAGTGGTTTGGCATATGAGTGAATGAGTTGAGAATAGAGTAGCACTTTCTTAGTGCATTCTATTCTATATAGACCATCATGGAAAGTTATACACTGATCAGTAATAACATTAAAAACATTATGACCACTGAGAAGTGAAGTGAAGAACAGATTAAGCTCGTTACATTGGCCCCTGCTAAGGAGTGGGATGTGTTTGGCAGGGAGTGAAGTCAGTTCTTAAAGTTGATGTGTTGGAAGCAGGAAAAATGAGCAAGTAGAAGGGTCTGAAAGGGACTTTGTTAAGGGCTACAAGTTAAGGAAGTACAGGGCTACAAGTACAAGGAGGAACAACAAGTTAAGTGGCAAGAATGTCATGGAGGCCCAAGGCTCATTGCTATGTGGTCTAGCTGCAGACTGATCAGGTGGTGTTATGATTGGCGTATGTCATAAATGTATTATTTTTTTCATGAAAGCCTTGTTTGCTGTGAATTTTTTTTTCTGTCTGAGAGAATTGTAGAATTCTGTCCTATCGTATTATTCCTATTCTATCTTTTCTTATTCTATAAATGTAACAGGACAGGATTGCATCAGCTGATCAGGTATGTCAGGTTAGAAATTCTTTGTATGGCCAGTGGTTTGCGGGCACCTGACTACCACATGCTAAGCTGTTTCAGAAGATTTTAGGTTATTATTATTATTAACAAGGTAGACTAAACTTGGAATGGACATTCAGCAAGAACATATGAGGGTGATAGACAGGTGTCCATAAACTTTTGCATCTATAGTGTTCTGTAGGGATAAATAGTAAAGAAAAGTGTTGTAAAGAGTAAAGGTGTTGCTAAGAGTTTTCAGTCTTTTCCTTATACCTACAGTTCAGTAAACCTATTGAGTAATATTCTTGCTTGTTAAGATTTGCTGGCCTTGTATTTGCATATGTTCCTAGCTTGATGTTGTCCAGTTCAGATGTCAGACTTTAAACTAAGTGAATGCTTTCAACCTCATAAAATGTATTGATTTCACACATTTCTTTTTCTCTTACATATATTTTAACTGAAAGCTCTTAAGGGCAGCAGTGGAAGAAGGGAACAGATGTAGTCAAGTGGAATGACCTTGATGGTAAAACGATCCTTCTTGGTGAGCTGGTAATGAGTGTGGTGATGGGTCATTAGGAGAAACCATTTCGCACCTTCCTAGTCTCCATGATATTTCTTTCCAGGCTTAAGCTTCTCTTACAGATAATTAATGAACATGGATATGAAAATAAAAAAAAAAAATAGAATATTTTAATTATTCAATATCAAACTGTTAATACTCATATCAGTAGATGTGTGTGTGATCACATCAAAGTGCCATTTTCATTGATTTATTGAAATGCTTTTATTACATTTAAGCATGCTATTTTAATTAGATTTCTAATAATTTAAATAGGTTCATATACTGTATGTCTTCCCCCTGATTAATAAAAGTTGGAAAGCACCTTTGGGAACAGTTATAATTTAATTTGTTTTGTTTTGATTTACAGACATTGTCATGTTTAGTTCTTCAGCTATTAATTTGGAATATTTATATTGTAATTTAAATATATTTTGAATTTTATATATATATATATATATATATATATACATACATAAAATTCATATATTTTTTTAAACTATTTTCATGATACAAAGTCAAGTCAGAAAGCTGTAAACTGTAAATATGCAAGAAAGTTTAAATAAAATAAACATTCATATTCATATTAAAATAGACTTCTTCTATTCGGAACCCCTAAAGGTTCAATCTAAATTACTACGGCAAAATAGTTACTATCAGAAATGGTTCCAATATAACCTTTTATGAAGTCAATAAGCCCTTTTGTCTGACAGCATATGCACATATGTGTCTACAGGAACTCATACCAGCAAATCATTTCTTCATTAAAGTAAAACTCTATGTACAAGAATGGAGACATTAATCATTAAGTAAGATTTAAGTTCTATTTAAGATAAATATGCCAAATTAACCAGGATCATGAGGCTGTAATACAACTTTCACTAAGTACAGCTGGATACAGATAATATAAAGTTTATACATTAAAATGTCTTGACAAAGAAGCATTTACTGAGAAATCAGGCCACGAAGACAGTCATGGGTTTTGTGTTAGCTGTTCTCCAGTGGACTGCGCTGTGACTTAAGGTAGTCTTTCTTTGTCATCTACAATTGCTTTCAGTTGCTTTTTGAACAGGGGCGGCACGGTGGCGTAGTGATTAGCACGTTCGCCTCACAGCAAGAAGGCCTGGGTTTGATTCCAGGACTCGGGCGTTTCTGTGATTGGAGTTTGCGTGCTCTCCCCATGCTTGTGTGGGTTTCCTCTGGGTGCTCTGATTTCCTCCCACAGTCCAAAAACATGCACAGTAGGCTAACTGCCTGTTCAAAATTGCACCTAAGTGTGAACGGTTGTCCCTACAATAGCCTGGCAGGCTGTCCAGGGTGTACCCTGCCCTCGCCCAGAGTCGGCTGAGATGGGCACCAACCTCCCCGCGGCCCTTATTAGGATTAGGTGGCTTAGAAAATGAATGAATGAATGAATGGTTTTAAACACAGAGAAATAGATGTGGTATACATTAAACACCCCAATTTGGCAAATTTCAGAAAGGTCTATTTTTTTCCCCCAGGCCATCAGACTCTTAAATTCATAGATTGCACAAATCCACAGACTGTTCTACTCTCTGCACTAATGCCACTTTAAACCTCAATTTATTACATTTTGTACTATATTCTATATATATTGCATAGTTTTTGCCATTTTCCACTACACTGTTATACTGTCCTCATTGCATATTTTTTATACTGTGTACATTGCTTGTTATTATATATTTATATAATAATATTATATATGTATTTTTTAAATACTGTCTATAATTCATATTTTCATGTCATGTTTTCATTTCTTATACTGTAGCGAGCAAATGCAAGGAAATATAATAATAATAATAATAATAATAATAATAATAATAATTAAAAAGGTTTGCTGCCATGTATTTCACAGCATAATAATATGTAAATAATAATGCTACTTGCTAATATTTGCTGTAATCATTATTATTCATTGTAATAACTGGACTGTAGGTTTATTAAATGGAACATGATAACTTATCCTTAACCCTTTTAATGTATTTTATGAAACATTTTATTATAAAACAGCAGAGGGAGCTAAAACATCAAGAATTTAGCTTGTAGTGCACATGATAGGCATATAATACATTAGCTACATTCAACTCCTACATTATATGGTTTGCTGAGGGTGCATGGGAATAAAACCGGCACATTTTTTATTTTTATTTCAGATATTTTGTAAAAAAAAAAAAACAACACACCTGTGTCTCCCTTGCTTAACTGGACTACTTTAAATTTCTGGCCTATCTTAATGCCTTAGGGTTTGGCTTTGAGTTATAGTGCTTGACTTTGAACAGTCAAGACAGACTGACTTAAGTGTAACATAATGTTCTCTTCATCTCCCATAAGCATGAGCAGTTTTATGAGCAGTAAGAGTGCTTTGAACATTATCCCAAGACTAATAAGCACAAACGAACAGATATACCCAGATTTATTTTTCTTTCTTTTTCTTTCCCCTTACTAATGCTGCTAGTGTAATTATATGTGATATCAAATACTGATGTATAGCATGCAGTTTGTAAGACAACAACATATCTTTTGCTGAATTACATTTTAATGGTGCTGGAAGAAACATTAAAATAGTGTCTGAAGCAAATTATCCAGTTTGTACTCTGCACACAAACAAAGCCATGTGTTTTAGGGAGCAGTTCATTTCAAGCCATTACCCACAACCTCATTTAATGAGTCCTAATTAAGAGGGATTTGCTCGTTCTAATTTCACAAAGGATCTCATTAATCAATTAAATCTGTCTCTGCTCCATGGACCTCTGTAACTACATTTATCACAAGGGGAAAACAAAACTAACTGACCACAATTGTTTTATTTTCTTTCCAGTAGGTATGGAATTCGGACCACTTCCCTACTACAAACATTCTATTATATCTAGGCTGTGGTCATCAGCTTCTTTTACAGAGGAGGATGGAGAATTCATTGCACCAGGAGTAAATGTAATTTACTAATAGAAATTAGTTACTGGTAATGGATTTCCTTTTATTTAGAAAGTTATCTTCAGTCCAGCTAAGTGACTGCTCAGAGCATATTACTTATACATTTAAATATAGTAAATTATTATGGGAATCAATATTCATAAGGGATTCATACAGTTAAAGCAAAAACTCCATAATGTTGATCAAATTTGTGTTTATTTCTGCAAGGTGCAGGACCTGACTGGATAATGATTGTCTCCACAAAAAAAAAAAAAAAAAATTATCTGCAATACTTTACTTGTGGAATCCGGATTACAGGTCAATTCCCCAGAGTTTTTAGTCAACCTCCAGTCTCCAGTATTGCCCAGAACAGCTTGGCTCACAGCCGTGGAAGCCTGAGTTTGGAGCATTTTAGGATTAGGTGGCCAAATGTTGGCTTTGAGAGACTTTCCTCTGAGCTAACAGCTAACATCAAATCTACATGGCGTCGGATATCAGATGGGTGTCTTGGAAGCTTACACATAATCATGCAGTAGGGAGTGAAAGGGAATTTAAGCCAGTGGTCACAGTTAAATAATGATGGAACTTACAGAACAATTGTAGTCACTGTTAAAGTCATTTAGATATTAGCATTATTGACTAACATTAGATTCTTATTAGCAGTGACTTGTGCACAGAGGCAGCTGAGGCAGTGTTCCAGAACATAAATCAGCTATTAATGGTAATCTTCATAACTTTAGTTTAAGTCCTTAAGACCAACATGTCTAGACGTTCCTAGATGCTAATATATATTTGCAGTATAGTGTAAGCACAGCTAGTGTGTCTATGATATACAGAACCCGTTTGACTGTAATGTAGCAAACATTGAAAGAGGGAAGGGGTGAATTTGAAGTGGATATTGTTTGGACATCAGTGCACAATAATGGACTTGTTTTCCTTTCAAAAGGTTTACTTTAGGTCTTTTGTGTGGTTTTTGTGATGCAGATGGGCTGGAAACTTTGCTGAATCCTTGCAAACACAGTTAATGATATGGGCATATCTCCACATGCTTTGCTGGCAGTGGTAAACACTGGATGTATGCATAGTGCTATGTACCACTATGATGCCTGGGACATAAACCTTTAGGGTAGAAGGGAACAGAATCTTGGGAAATGGAGAATACATTTTTGGAGGAAGCTGGAAAAAATCCCAGCTGACTTCGGATGAGGCGTGGGGTAGACTGTACAGATCACCAATCTGTCACAGAGCTAACACAGATAGAGACGACCATTCACATTCACAGCTATGTGCAATTTAGATGAGTCATTTGACCTAATGTGCATGTCACTGGACTGTGAGAGAAACCCATACAAGCACAGGGAGAACATGCCACTATCTAGTAGGTGTCTGAGCCCGGTTTCGCTTTTTACTGCCTATTTCTGCATTCATCTGTATCACTTGTCTTGTTTAAGTGTGTGTTTAACGAGTCCATGTTCCGTCAAGCTTCTGATTTCAGCATTTGCTCAACAAACATTTATTTACCTGCATGTGTACCTGCCTACCTGAGTTAGATCATGTTTTTTATTCTGTGCGAGTCTGATTGGTGGTGTATGAGTCTCTATTTTGGGGTTTCTGTTTCGTTATGAATAAATCTTTTGTTTTTATCGCTGCACTTCGTCATGCAAATCAGCGACAGATAACAGCTAATCAGCATCAACTCAGCAACAGAGCAGCTGTTTTGGGTTTCCCATCCAATTGACAACCATTCAATCTATGTTCCATGACTATGGAGATAGCTCGAAGGCTCCATTAACAACTAGATGTAATTTTAGGGATTCTTTTATTTCAGTTTCGTGAGAAAAAGGTTGTTGTTGTTGTTGTTGTTTAACATAAAAGGCATCACTATTTTTATCCTGTCAGTCATTAGACAATCAGCTGGCATAATAATAGTTAACATCAACAAGGAGAATCTTCTCAGAATGCATGGCTAATCCCTGTGTATAGAGGGAATTGGAGTGATAGAAGACATATGTATGTATTATTAGGATTTATGAATACCCCCACATCTTACAGACATGCACTGAGTTTATAATGTAATGAACCACTACTGGAAATGGAAATGTGAATATGATACTAAAATTACCTCATTATGGTGCACTAGCAGAAAAAGCGGATCTTGTTGGCATTACTGAACTGCCTTTTAACAGTCTATAAATGTGATTACTTGTCACTGGGCTCTTATTTGTTCTGCGGGGTAATCAGAGCAGTACAGTGTGTGTGCTTCAGGCTATACTGAGTAACTGTGACCTAGAGTAGCTACCATGCTGATATAAGTCAACACCTCACATATTGCATCTCTGTATCTATCTGCTTCAGTGCAATCTAAATGCATTTTCCTTACTGTATAAAATAGAAAATAAATATCCTGCATGACATGATACACTACATCTTATTTGCCATCTGCAATGACGCATCTGTGTTGAAACATCTGCAATGACGGATTTGCAGTAATGTTTTGTGATGATGCATCTGCAATAACATCTGGTCTCTGAGCTTGGTGTCTTGCCTTTACGGTGCTATAGCTTTGAGCACTGAGAATTATGTTTTTAAATTACAGCTCAGTGCTCAAGAGCATAATATTCTCTATACTGGACCCCAAGCCTGCACCCATCACTGTGTAGCTGGAGATTCCGCACAGGATTCTGCCTAAATAAGGGGCTCATGAATTAAGGTTTAGCAGGAAGGAAACCACTCTCTTTTTACAAGATCTCCAGATGATTTGACATTTATAGGCCTGATCTTCAACAATGATAAGACCACTTCAATAAACATGCAGTGACCACAACTAATTCACCACAAGCAGTGCTGCAGCTGAGTGGCTCACCGTATCAGTTCCTTGGCGTTTTATGCTCTAGTTCTAGCCTTCAGTTCCAGTTTGAGCCTCAAAATCTTCAGATTGTTCTACACCTGCATTGGTTTTGTCCACGAAAAATTGCAATGTGCAGTACAAACGTCCCATCATATCACTGAAGATAAGTTTCCCTCCAACCACAATACTCCCTCAGCTCAGTGCTTCAGATCATAGAAGACCCCCAGCCACCTGAACCACTATCTGCTCACCCTGCAGCCTTCTGGTAGATAATAATGTAGCATTATTACATAATGAACAGACTCAGAGAATGTTTTTCTCACAAGCCATAACTCTATTGAACAGCATCATAATCACGTAGCCAGACTTTAAACACCTGCATTAGAGTCTTTACATAATGTTTCCATTCATTCCTCATTTTAATAAATGCACTGCAGTAATGTACATACTAATCAGCTATGAAATTATGACACTAAGCAGTACAGTATGCTTAGTGCAGTATGTATAAAGCATATTAATATATGTTATGCTGGTAGTGAACTATATTTATTATAAACAATTCTTCATTATTCACTGATATATATTTCCCTTATAGATCATTGTTTCATTTGTTTTCCACCACTTATCAGGGTCTGGGTCACAGGGGCAACAGTCTCAGTAGAGAAGCCCAAACTCTCCTCTTCACGGTCCCTTTCCCAAACTCCTCAGAAGGATTCTGAAGCATTCCCAGTACAGCCTAAAGAGATCATCTCTGAAGAATGGTTTCCTCCTGGTTGGAGACGCCCAAACCACCTCCCCAAGGAAGCATCCGGGAGGCATCCAAACAGATGCCCGAACCACCTCCACTGGTTCCTCTCAATGTGGAGGATCAGCAGTTCTACTCTTCTCTCCTAGATCTGCTTTACTGAAATGACTGCGCTGATGCTGGAACTCTGTTACATAAGAATTTCTTCCACCTTTGATACTTTTCATCCTGGGTAAACTGTGATGTGACAGTGTCTAAAGCCTAACATGTCCATAACATACTGTATCTGTGATAAACTAAATAAAATAATCTACATTGTCTGTATTGTCAGTATTGTATCTAGGGACAATGGTCTATGGTGGTATAGTGGTTAGAACTCTCACTTCACAGCAGGAAGGTCTTGGGTTTGAGCCCTGTGGTCAGCTAGGCTGTTTTTGTGTGGAGCATGTTCTCCGTGTGCTTTTGTGTCAGTTTCCTTGTGGTACTCCAGTTTCCTCTCTCAGTCTAAAGACTTACACATTAGGCTATTTGCCCTTAAGTGTGAACATGAGTGTAAAGCCTAGAGAACGGGCTCTGTAAAAACATACATTGCAACTGAAATCATGAAAGTGGCACAGTGCATCATGAACGAGTGTGTCGAATGAGAACTGAGGGTGGTTGCACACATTTTTAGGTTGTGATACATTGAGGACCTATGCTGAAAGCACAATCTGACGATCGGATCGCACATTCACATGTTCAATATTACTGGCATATGTTTGGAAGGTGGGGAAAAAACACTAAACCCAGAGGAAACCAAGAACACATAAACTTCATACAGACATGATGTAGTGTATGTACAGTTAAATTTGCAAAGACTTATCTGTGCAATCCTTGCTAGCATGATAGCTCATAGATTAGAGTATTTTTTCTGCACTGAACAAAAATATAAATGCACCACCCAACGGCAAGTGCATTTCCTGCACTTATAGTTTAACTGTCCATCCATTATCTATACTGTTTATCCATCAGGATCCTGATGGAAGATGGAGCCAATCCCAGCTGACTTTGTGTGAGAGGCAGGGGCAAACAACTGTTCAGTCACACCTCATGTACTCATGTACTCATGTATATGTATGAGGCTTGTGGAAAATTGTCTCTTTTTTTCACAAAAGCTGTGCAAAGTTCACAAGAACAGGAACATGGACAGGTATGCGGTTGATTGGCTTTGGCACCAAACACCTGGAACTGACTTCAAAGGTGGATTATTGAACATATACAGCTGCAGCATTATGGTGAGTTGGCATGCAAGGTTGCAACATGCAAATTCACCTCTCCTTGTCAACTTTTGACAACTGTGGTATTCTGACATGTGACAAATATGGAGGATTTTAGAGCGGCCTTTTATTGTTCACAACATTAAGTGTGTTTGTGTGTTGATGATACTGCTCAGGCAGTATTTCAGCTGGCCACACCTTATTACTGTAAGCAAATTACTTTGTTTATTTAAAACCCACAAACAATGTATATCTATGCAAAAAAGTTATGAAACTCAACATTTTGATAAAAAAAAAAAATAGCTGTTTTATAGCTGTTTTATAGGAGCAGTGGTGGCCTGGTGGTAGGGTGCTGGATTATTGATCCCAAGGTCGGGTGTTCAAGCCCCACTATCAGCGGGATGTCACTGCTTTCCCCCCAGTGCAGCTAACTGGGTTATCAAATCATGTCTCTCACTGTCTATGGTGAAAGGCATGTAAAAGAACCATTGTTGATTTTCGTCAAGAGTAGGCTGCATAGCCTGTTTCTGCCCTGGCGAGCTGTCCGGGATGTACTCTGCCATCGCCCAGAATTGGCTAAGATGGGCGCCAGCCTCCTAATTAAGATTAAGCGCTTCAGAAAATGAATGAATGAATATTATCCTGTTTCAGTGGCAGTGGTGGCCCAGTGGTAGGGTGCTGGCTTACTGATCTGAAGGTCGGGGGTTCAAGCCTCCGCTATCACCAAGCTACCCCCAGTGTAGCTAACTGGGTTATCAAAGGCCAGCCATGTCTCTCACTGTCTGTGGTGAGAGGCATGTAAAAGACCTGTTGCTGTCATTTGTAGAGTGCTTTTGTGACACTATTGCAATGCTTTTGTGACACTAATGATAAGCTTCGAGATTCAGATCTTATGAAAAACAAAGAACAACCCAGAAAGCGCAGCTGTAATACAAGGTAACCACAAAACTTCCCACATTTCAAAGGTTACATTTTGTTTTGTTTTTTTTTAAGTTTAACGATAATCTAACTAGAGGCTCCTTATGAGGGAATCACGCCAGCTGCTTCCTAGCTATTATAAACAATTGGTGGTCATTTTGCTGATCTTCAACTTGACCTGTGATATCCCTTTCAAACACTTCTTTCAGCCTTTGGTCCCAATTTACTACCCTGAAAATTTGATGGTGGTATGTCAAGCAGTTCTTGAGATATAGTCTTGCGTAACCACAAAAAAAAAAAAAAAAAAAACCTGACAGGAGTGAAAGCAATACCAGCTATGCTATTGCATCACAGCCGCTATTATTTGTACACACGAAACTTCATTCAATGCAGGTTTGTTTTTGTTTGTAGAGAGTGGTGGAAGTGTTACCGTAACTTCTGACGGTTACATTGCTATGCTCGAAAACATTTTAGGACCACAACTTGATCACCTTGAGTTTGAAGAACCTGATATGTGGTTGGATGGAGATACGGCGCACACACACACACACACACACACACACACACACACACACACCGAGGGAAATGATTCCGGATTGGGTGATCTTGTAGTGCAGTGGTGGCTTTGTGGTTAAGGTGATGGGTTACCGATCCGAAGGTCAGCAGTTCAATCCCCACTATCATCACTGTTGGCTCCATGAGCAAAGCCCTTAATTACTCAGTTGTATAAAATGATAACTGCAAGTTGTGCAAGTCTGCCAAATGTAGTGTGGCGATGTTGGGTGACCAGCCCGTTCCCCTGACCTCGCCCTTGTGATTTCTCCGTCACTACCTTAAATTACTAGTATATAACCCAAATTCTTGAAGCCCCTAAGGTTAGTATTCAGCGGAAAATAGCCACTGTTCCACCCGTTGAGCCGTGGCAGCCTTCAGAAATCATTTCCAAGAGTGTACAGTCAGTGACACCCACCATTTGGACAATATCAGCATTAAAACAGGGGTAGAGGTGGCTTGGGGGTTAAGGTGTTGGCTTACTGATCCAAAGGTTGGGGGTTCAAGGCCCACCGTCACCAAGTTGCCCCCAGTGCAACTAACCAGGTTATCAACTGGTACTGAATGAAGCTTCATGCATGCAAATAATAATTTGATTCTCTTTAATGGTTTATTTTGTATTCACCTCTGAAATATGGGAGGTTTTATTGGGCCACTCTGTATTTATTAACCAGTAGCAGTGTTGTGGGAATGTGAATGGATAGAGAGATGGTTGTCCCAACCGGCCCACACTGGGCGCGCGCCGCCCTCTTTGTAGCACGGCCCTGATGACGTCACCGGTGGAGAGTGTCGCGCGGAGGGAGTGAGCTGCTGCTGCTGCTCGGGCCCGCGCACAAACGCACGCGGACACTGAAAATCTGTGAGGCAACTCACCCAGAACGGACTGACGCTCCATTCCCGAGCCGCTAACAGGAGTGTTTTGAGTGTTTTCCCGACCTGTCAGGAGTTGGTCCACGGTAAGCGCGAGCGGTATCTGAACTGGACTTTCAGGATTCGCTAAAGTTGGCTGTGCTGGTTTTTTTGGAGGCGAGCTGTGGTAAATATGGTGCCTGGTGTCGTCTGTTTATTGAAACGAAGGCGCGCGAGACCTTCGGAAATAACCGTCGACTTGTTTACAGCGGTGTCACTTTCAGTTTAAAAGCTCTGGGATTTCGGCGGCTTTGTGTTCGACCCGCTTCACGGTGGCACGCGATTCATACCGAAAGGCGGGGATTCGAACCGGAAAAGTCAGTAGGATGTTGTAGCGAGGGTTCGTGTGTGCCGGTGCTGATGATTTCCTTGTGCATCGCTTTTAATCTTCACACACATTTGATCAGAAACCAAGTGATCTACTGGCTGAGCTACCAGATGCCTATTGTCACACACTGATTTGCTCTGCGCCTCTCTCTCTCTCTGTCTCTCTCTCTGTCTCTCTCTCTGTCTCTCTCTCTCTCTCTCTCTCTCTCTCTCTCTCTCTC
>JAQMYF010000012.1:39993981-40018063 GCA_030014195.1 Neosilurus mollespiculum | reverse complement strand
GCTTGTCTGTCAAGGTTTTTGGGAAGCTGGGGTCGATCCTAGCCTACTTTGTAGAAAAGAAAACGTAATCAGTTCTTCTGAAAAAGGTTTTTCTGTGGTTTCTTTGTTTCTGTGACTGAGATAATGTGTGGGATTCACTAAACATCGTGCAGCGGAGCAAATTACAATCCATGCCAGTGCAGCGGATTTATTGTATAAATATTGATAGTGATTGGCTGATGCAAATAGCTGCCTGCAACTTGTAAATGAAATTCCAGCGCACAGCGGTGTAAAATGAAATTGAAAGTGGTTCTGATTTTATCGTTTGTTTGTACTGGTAAAGTGACTGCAGTTAGAACTTCACCATCGATGATTGCTTCATGTCAGCCAGAGGAGCTTTTTAGGATTGTTTTATTTGGTTTGTACTATTTATTATTATGATCTAAGATTTTCCAACATGTGTCTGTTGAGCAATGCTGTGGGAGGATGCCTGTATTAATTATGGCTGATTCACACAATTTAAGGAAATGCCTCTCACAGACATGGCAGTGACCTCACGGTTGTCACACCACCCACAAGGTTGTGTACTATGTGTACATCACATTAATAACAACTCTGTACTGATGATGGCAAGGGAAGGTAAAATATAGCAGAAATGCCGCTGACAGAACAGACTGAATGAATCAGCGACAGAGTGACGACTACGTGATTTGGCTTTTGACTTTTCCATTGAGAGTTGAAACAGAGACGGGTACTGATGATCCGAAGAATCCGTGGATGAACTCATGTCACTGTAAAATTTCAATTCTTTAGAGTTTTGCCTGTGAGTTATTTATTTATTTATTTATTATAATTATATTATTATCTTTAATTAATTTGATTAATTGAATGTTAATATCCTGAACTGGTTGAATGTGAACTTGTGATTGATTCGTGTAAATAAGCAGAGATGCACCAATTGCAATTTTCAGGTATGACAATTTCTTGAAGTCTGAACCACGGGTTGTGAAACTTATTAAATGCCATATCTGTGCGGTTGTGTGTGACATGATCCTTCTTAGAAAATGAGGGTAAATTGGACCAGCGCAGAAATAGATATCTGTGACGGGCCTGGTCATGTCTGTTCAAGGTGAAAAACAGCCGATTCCAGTCACCACACCAAGGGTCAATTTGGAACAGCCAATTAACCAAATGTGCTGTGACTGTGGGAGAAAACCCGAGTACCCAGGGGAAACCCACGCAAGCTCAACACAGAAACGCTCCAACCATAGGACTCGAACCCAGGTCCTGCTTGATGCGGGGCGGATGTGCTAACAGCTGTGCTACCGTGCCGCTCAGAGTGATATAAACAATATTTAAATACGCAAGCAGGGGTTTTCACAGGATTAGATATTTGTTGGGTTTTTTTTCTTACAAAAAGGCTTACATAATCTTGCTTGGGCTGTGAAAATGTGGAAATTACTGACATGGCAGTACCAAACAAGATACCCAGCTCCTTGTGTAAAACTAATCCAGTGTGAATAGGGCTTTAGTGATTGAGCAGTCCTAGCTTCCCAGTGTTTGAACCTGCTTTAAGCTCTAAAATGCTTTGTGAATTATTCTCAGACAAAAAAAAGTTCCTTTAAAAAAATAAAAAAAATAATTATTTTTTATGTTTTGGATTAACAGACAGAAAACAAACAAACAAACAAAAATTTTCTTCTAAGTAGGCCAGTTAAGGCCTCATGGGTGTCAATCGTGAGGTTCTCTTATTTCCAGTACCATTGTTTACCTTTGTCACTGCTGTTTTTTTCTTTTGTAACAGAAGAAATATCTGATGGAAGGTATTTAAGAGTGAAGATTTTTACACAACTAAAAGAATAGAACGAGCACAGGGTAATTCATGTAAGAACTTTAAACTTCCGCAACTCTGCTTTCATGGCTCTTTACTGTTATAGTTAAGAATACTGTTTGTTTCCTTTTTCCTCCTTGGTAGAAAAGGCTTTGCGAAGGGGTCTTGTGTTCAGGATTAAGATCAGTGACGTTCATCTTTGAGAACTGTCATCAGTGAATGAACCAGAAACGCAGGCAGTATGGAGGACATTGTGTGGAAATGTGGTGAATGAGAATCAGAATTGTACATCTTTCCAGCGCTTGGAACTGGCAATCTACACTTCACTAGCGTTATAAATGTTTGGGTTGAGCAAGTTATCGTGACAGTTTTTATATGTTTTGTAATCTTTATATGTTGAGGACTTACCTCTCTTTCCCTCAGTTTCTTCATCGCTGCCATTGCTCTGCCGTTGCCTGTGTTTTAGGAACCTGCTGAGGTGGTTGTTTTGTTGGTTCCCTGGGACATGACTAATTGTAGAAAATCTTCAACACAAACCACCGAACCGTTCTATAGATGGATTTCAATACACGTCACAACCCAGAAACAAAGACAAAGCTACTGTACCGGTGCCGTTGTTGTGGCCGCGCGGAGGCAGTTTACGCGAGAGGAGACGAAACGTAGAGTAAACGACCTGTAATAGGTGGTTCTAAGTGCGCAGAGAGGGAAAAAGACAAGAGGTTTTATTGAGTCTCAGCAGTTATCAAATCCAAGGGCGCGCATGCAGGAGAACTGTCCAGAAAAGGGCGAGCCGAATGGTTCAGTAACATGTCCAGGGCGGTTTTGGATCTAAACAAGCTTGAGATTCACGTTTGCAGGGATTTTTGACCGTTAAAAATTTTGCCACGGTTATTACGATGTATCTCGATTTGATGCCAATCGTGATAGAATGTGCGAATTGTAGTAGAGAGTAACAGACCTTGATATGCCATTGTAGGGGATCTTCATGAGCTTGGAAACACAATTTCTTCAAGTTTCATCTCTATAGACGAATAGATTTGGTTTATTACCAGTTTCTTTAAAATCAGGCAGGATCTCGTTGCTGGTCTAAATTGTATTTGTTCTGTAAACAAATGTCCTAAACATCTGAGTACCAGTCGCCAAGTCTGAGACAAAGAGCTGCTCAGTGTTTTCACTTGCGTTGTGTAGGGTTTACCAATCCCCAGCCCATCTCCTGAAGTGCCTGCACTGTGTGGACTGCTTCAGCCCCACCTATGATATACGAGGTTAATGGTTCTGAGGACAGGCACACTAACCGTGATCCTGAATAAGAAAAACCAGCCCGACAGAAACAGATGCCTGGGATTCTGTTTGCCCTCACACCACCAAACTGAGGAATACCCAGCTTGGGTTGAAAAATGTTGAATTAGCATACCGCTCTAGACATGATTCGTATAAAATTATAGTGTGTTTGTTGATAAGCTTATCCAACTGTGAAATTTGCAAGGTTAGTGTTTTGTGTGTCTTGTAGTTCGCTTACTCAAATCTCTCCATGACGAAATCCCTCAGCGCCATGACATAAATATACTTTAACGTCTCTATAAATGGGCTTAATTACAATGTTCATAGACTTGGCCACGTCTTCCGGGTATAGAGCCAAGCCCCAGATAGTTTGTGGTGTGCATTTTTTGTAAATGTATTGATGTCACATGTTAACAGTTAAATGTGCTTTTACGTTTCTGCAGAGAGGAGCTTTAAACAAAACAAGTCTTTCTTTTACTACATGAAATAATAAAAATACAGACTTTGAACTGTAACTGAGCATGATTCATTGTGTGGAACGAGACTTACTGAATGCCATCACGACTCGTTTGTAATGTATTGGAGTGGATGGTGTTTGACACATGACAGATATTTCTGGCTTAAAGTGGAACATTACTTCATTTTGCTCTCTGACTTGTTGTGCAATCTTTCCCAAAGTAGATGGTTTTATTAAGGCCCAGATTGCTAATACGAGGATAAACCACAAGGTCTAATAGATCACATGGATAATGAAAAATTGGGGTGTGATTATTTTTACCTTAATCCTTAAGCACGCTGTTGATTCGTGATGTCTGGATTGGGGACTCACGTTTAGGTTAACAACATGTTTGATCTTTATCTTTACCTAGATCTTTCTCACCTGATTTTGAAATGTATTGAATTGAATTGAAATTGAAAAACGTTTGAATTACTGGCACTGATTTATTTATTTATTTATTTGCACTGTAATTTTATGTGATCTGATTTTTTGTGCAGGGGCTAGCAGGTCCACCTCACAGCAAGAAGGTCCTGGCTCAGGGCGTTTCTGTGTGGAGTTTGCATGTTCTCCCTGTGCTTGCGTGGGTTTTCTCCCTGTACTCCAGTTTCCTCCCAGAGTCCAAAAACATGCACATAAGGCTAATTGGCTGTTTCAAATCGCCCCTATGTGTGAGTGTAAGTGTGAATGGTTGTATGTGTGTTGGCCCTGCGATAACCCGGCGAGCTGTTCAGGGTGTACCGTGGCCACGCTTGAGATGGGCGCCAGCCTCCCCGCGACCCTAATTTGGATTAAGTGGCTTAGAGAATGAATGGATGAATGGGTGGATAAAATCTTTCAGTGTTCACAAATTAAATATAAAATAAAATAAAAATTTAAATCATATTTATTTCAGTGGCATGAATTTGCTGGACCAAATTCAGAGTGAACATCCGGGACACCAGGAATAAATAATAGATTCTCACTGTGCAGTGGGTTCATCCCAAAACCCTTATACTGAATCTTATTCAGTTATTCGTACTTGAACTTCAGTCCCTCCCACCAAGGAAACATGGAGAAACGCGAGGGAGCGATGTGTTCTGTTTTAAGAGAATCGGGACGTCCTTTCAACAGAAGTGTCACGGGCTGACCTGCTGCAAAAAAAACCCGTCCGACGTCATGTCGTGTAAGGGGCGGCTTATTTATAAGCTTGACTCCACTATACAGAGACATATCAAAAGTAAACACACACTAGGATTTTTGAAAGGTTTATTTCTGGAAACAAACCAGAGGTACCAGTAATGTTACTAGTATCATTCGTTTGTTGAGTAATTGTGAGAATGTGCATGTAAGCTGGGAAATGGTTTGATTGTTAAAAGGATTTTTATTCTCGCTGCTTTGCTGTTCATTCACAACAGAAGAAACTAAGCTGCTTTAAACTTGTTTTTAAATCCGTCTTTTAAGATAAACTTTATTCTTTATAAAACTTTTATATGAAGAACTTTTATATAAAGATATACTTTAAATAAACTTTATTTTTTTAGTCCTGCTAAAGTGCTCCCATTCTTTTCCAGACATACCTTTGAGTTGTAGATTTGTGCCTTGGTACCTTACAGTAGACCATGTAATGGTATGTTGCATGATTTCCTATTTGTCAGTGGAGTGGGACTCTCGGAAGATTACAGTTCATTATGTATCCATTCATAATTTATATTCTCTTTTTGCCCTGTCATGAGTGCGTTAGGCCTCCTATCCACATTTCACTGTTTATCTGTTTTGTTTTGTTTTTTTTGTTTTTTTGTGTGTGTAGCGGTTAGGGTGCCAGGCTCACAATCGAGAGATCATGGGTTCGAATTCCTGTTGAACCCCCATTGTGCTAAGACTCCTGGGCAAAGTCTTTACCACAAGTGTGCCTCTGTCCACCCAGCAGTATAAATGGGTACCAGTAAAAATACTGGGAAAGTAACCTGCCATGGGCTAGCGTCCCATCCAGGAGGAGTTGAACTGCTACAGAAACCGGGGATGATGAGCCACTAGGCTTGGGTGTAAATGCCCAACAGACTTACCTATGTTCTGAAGTCCATGGCAGGCACTCTTCAGATTTGATAGCCTAAAAAAAGTTAATTAGCCCGAATAAAAAAAGAGGTGCTGTGAGCTGTGTTGGTCCATTCAGGGTGTATCCCTCCTTTTCCCAGTGTCAGCTAAGACAGGCATGATCGATATAGAATTAGATACCATGATCGATATAGAATTAAGCAGGTCGGCAAAGGAATGAATGAAAAAAAAGACAATTTCTTAATATTTATTTTCCAAACACAAATAGCATCAATCACATAAATACAAAGAGTAGAACTGAAATACTGGAGTCAATCCATGCGCTGCTGCCTCCTTACTGAGTGCACACACACACACACACACACACACACACACACACACACACACACACACACGCAAACACAAACACAAACACAAACACACACAGATCAGTGATTAGCTTCACTGCCTATTCAAATTCTTATCACTTAGCAACAGTAAATAAATAAAGTGAAAACCACCCTCCATTACAGCGGGAGGCAACACTGAGCAGACTGTGTTCGGCAAATCAAATGGAGAAGAGAGTTCAGTTCGATTCAGTTCGGTTAAACTAAATTTGAATAGAAGAGAGGAGAAGTAAACTCATTTAAGGAGAAAAAACTCTCCCTTGGATTTCTCTCTATGACTGACACAACCCAATGAAGTTACCTTTCCTGTTAATGTATCACGATCAAAATCCTGTTCTGTGATGTTTTTTTGTTTTTATTCGAATCCTGTTGCGTGTGTTTCAGCTAGCCTGTTGGACAGAGCGGTGTAACATTTTGGTTGCTCAGTGGTATAAGGTACAATGATCCTCGGGACGTCAGGAAACCGAATTTAGAAGTGCTATGTTTTGCCCTTGATTAAATTATCTATAAACTAGAATTCGTGGAGTCTGACACTGAGCCTGCTGCAGAAACTGAATCTGAATGTTCGTGCCTGTCAGCCATGTAGTTTTTGACGGCCGGTCGTGTAAACGGACCCACTGGCCCCAAAGCTGCTCCAAAGTGTGAATCATGCTGATTAATGGAATAAATGGATTCTTGTGGTTTTACTCTCTGAAAACATCACTGAGGTTTTTTTTTTGTTGTTGTTGTTTTTTGTTTTTGTCTTTTTCGAGCAAGATGCTTGTAATCTGCTCTTCTTCTTGCGTTTGTTGTGCTGGGATGACAGCATGGCAGTTAGCTGATGTTTCCCTCATCTGAGGTTCCATCTGGTTCCATTTGGGTGGCACTAGACAATAAAAAACCAATGATATTAAGATTCAAAATGGCATGAACACAAGGCTCTGTACACTTATCTGTGCCTCTGTCAGTTTTAACAGTTCACTCCAGTGATTGATGTTGGACATGAGCCAGTCTGAGATGATTTTATTGGGATTTTGGTGAACACAGTTTGTGAATAGAGGCTGTAGCCAGGAGCAGCTTGAACTATTCAGAGGGCAGCACGGCCATTCGAGAAGGTGTCAGGACAAATAGCTGTGGTGTACGTCAAGCCTTGGTGCTAGTAGTAGTAGTATAGTGAGTGTAGAATTATTAAAGGCCAAATAGGACACACAATATCGCAATGTCATGGACACACCACTCAGATCTGATCGCATGCATATACAATATGAACATTCAATCAGGAAGATCAGAACCAGGTCTGATTTGCAATAAACTGAATTTGGAATGACCGTCTGAATATAGTCCATATGTCTGCTGTTCTGGTAAATGCTTTTTTATAAAAAGAATCCAGGATTTATTCAGGTACACAAGTTATTTTTAGTCATCGATTCAAGTGTCAGTCGGCATCATTTCTGTAGCAGTGATGCTGTAATGCACAGCATCCGAGGAGCTTCCTTATAGGAGAGCAATTCTGAGTTCCAAGACTTAACAACTTTGAACCAGCGCCTGAAAGGTTCAACCACTGGTGTGCTGTCAGCGAAGAGGAGAGGAGAAAGAATTGAACCTGAGCTGAGGGGAAAGAGAGAAAACAGACCCAAACTTGTAATCATTAATTTGCATGTGCATTAGGACGTGTCTGGTGTGTTGCTTTTGTTGTTTTCTTGAGTAAAAGCTTTGCACTTTGCTGAACGATTAGAATATTAAGAAAATCAGGCTTCCTCAACAGTTTTGTGAATGTGGCAGAGCTTATTTAGTCCAATGTTTGCATATGACTTTTAAATTAACACTGTTAAATGACGACGCTGACAGAATTGTTTTGGATTTTGGTAAATCGGTATCTGAGAAGGGAACGAACGGAACAGTGAGAGGAGGTTGAAACGTTGAGCGTTCCCTGCTACTATGGTCTCTCAGCCCTGATAACCAAATGCTGTTTTGTTTGATCGGAGGGCTCATTCGCTGTAGTGTCAGAGGCACTTGTGCATTATACGAGAGCTGCTTTTCTGCTTGCTGAAGCAGAGTTATGACTAATTGGAGTAGATTGGTGAATGTTTGACTCCAGTAAAATGTGCCGTTCTTGTTCTACTTGTGTTCTTGCTGCTCTGAGTTCAAGCCCCGGTAGGGAGTCGAACAAGAGGAAGAGGACGTACCAATTAGGTGTGTTTTTGCACAATGAGACTGAAACATAATATAATGTACCTGACTCCAGCCTCCCTTCCCTTTTAAATAACCTTTTAACATGGGCAAGGTTATGATTACAGGATTACTGTTGCCATGCAACAGTATCTAAGGAAACCCTTCTATTACCCCCTTGGAGTAGTTCTTCGATAACGCCATGCCATTGAAGCTCACTTTTTCATGACCCTGAAGGTGTGGGACCATCATGCCTGTTACGTTTTCCCTCTGCTCTCGTGTCCTCCACTCATTTCTATCTCTAGGTTCTTTATAATGACCGCTGTCTCTGTGTTATGGTCTGTCAGGTGTGTTGTAATCTAGTGAATGTTAATATGATGTCATGTCAGTGACTCAGGAAGTCCTGAGCTGCAGTGTGCTGAACAAGATTTGCTGGCTCGGACAGAGACATATTTAAATACTACCAATTATCTGAGAAGACCTGACTGTCAGCAGTTAGCTAATGAGCATGTATTTACTGTTATTTATTTCTTATGATGCTCATAGAGAGCTGCAGCAAGCTGTGTGAGAGAGTGTTCTCCATATGGTGTATATGGAGGTGCTGTTTAATAACTTTCTGTATTTTCTGCAGGATTCTCTCACTCTCGGTATCTCTCTTGCTCTCTTTCTTTCATACTCTTATTTTCCCTTGCCCCTCTTTCCTTTTCTTTCTGTCTGTCTTTTTATCCCCACTCCCCATCCCTCTCATTCCCCCCCCTCTCTTTCCCTGCCCACTCATTTTGTGTGTGTTTGTGTGTGTGTGTGTGTGTGTGTGTGGAGGTATACAAGCTGCATCTTTCATGCCTGCAGAATTTACAATACGGCTCTTGTTTATTTATGAGTTTTCCAGATGGAAGACACATAGAAGCGAGTGACAAGATCTTTCCCTTACTCTGAGTTAAGTGTCCATCACACTATATCGAATCGAAGAAACGAGCATGAACGAACTGCAAAAGTTAAATACAAACAAAATTCCTGACAAATTGATTTCCGAGGGCTGGGCAGAATCAAAAACGTAATAAACTGATAACGTTTCATTAACAAACCTAAGCAAATGATGAATGAATATTTGACGAATGTTTTAACGGATGGATAACTAGTTGTGTGCTCACTCTCTGTATGATCCGCGAATATAAACCAATCACGTCATGTTGGTACACAGGAATAAAACATTCGTGAACTGACTGAACAAACTTTCTTCACTATCCCATTGCACAAGAATTGAAGGTGCCCTAAAAGTTTAGGGGTGGGCGGGCAGATGCCCCAGAAGCACTATCTCAACCATCCACACCTTCGCCTGAAGAAGCAGCTGCATCCCAAGACGACTCAAGATCCTGGTCTCACAGTCCCAACTTATCCCCAGCCTCCGACAGAAACGTCTCTCCTAGTCCATCCAATGTCTCAACTGCCTCCTCATCCTCAACAGTACCTGCAGGGAAGCCCAAGAAACCCAGGGCCATGAAGAATGAATTCAAGCTCAGGAGTGTGGATGAAATAGAAATTAACTTGCTTGGGGTGGAAGAATGAGGCTGTACTGGTAACTAGCCACGATATTACGAGCAAGACAAAGTTTTCAAAGCATATACAGAGCTTTCTCACCTCCAAAAAGAGGTGTTCCGGACAAGTCGTACAAGTAGGAGACCCCCGGGGCAGACCAAGGCCAGGCTGGAGAAGTTATATCTTTCGGCTGTTTGGGAACACCACAGAATTCCCCCGGAAAAGCTGGAGGAGGTGGCTCGGGAGAGGGAGGAGTCGTCATTTCTGATCAAACTGTTGCAACCTTGACCGGGCGAAGCTGCAGAAAATGAATGGATGTATTTATTTTTACTCTGTGACCATGTTTTATTTTATAACATTAAGTAAAAAAAACCTTTTAGTTTTTCTTCTTCCAGATGATGTTGAAACGTTGCCTCTTTAGTGCAGAAAGGCTATATTGACTCATTCATTTCCTAAGCCGCTTAATCCTAATTCGGGTTGCTGGGAGGCTGGCGCCTATCTCAACCGACTCTGGGCGAGGGCGGGGTACACCCTGAACACCTCGCCAGACCATTGCAGGGCCAACACACATACAACCACTCACACACAGACTTTGGAACAGCCAATTAGCCTACTGTGCATGTTTTTGGACTGTGGGAGGAAACCGGAGTACATGAGGAGGAAACCCACGCAAGCACGGGAGAACACGAAAACTCCACACAGAAACGATCGAGCCCGGAAATCAAACCTGGGCCTCCTTGCTGTCTACATGCCTCTTACCTAGACCACTAACCACTGCGCCTCCATCCCACCCAATAGTGACTGAAATGAATATTGTGTAAGCACACCTCATTAGTACGGGGATGTTTTTAGATAATCCTTGATTAACTATTGTGCTATTGCTGGGGCTTAAACTGGCCACCATCATATGAATAACCAATATTAATTCATTTCAATTCTATTAACCAATCTAATATTTTAGATAAATCCCCTAGGTATGAATATTCACCCTTTACAGTGATCTCCCAGACAGCATTATGTTCCCATCACTTTAAATTAAAACTTGTTAATCCATAGCATCTCATTTATTTTCCTGAATAGTAAGTGGTATGTTATGGTCATGTTAGGAGTGTTTTGATTGAAGAAAATCGTACTCCTCTGGCTGCCAGCTTACACAAACAGCTCATGAAGTGCTACGTGACAAGATTTGCATATCGATCAGATGTTCTTACAGACCCGCACACCACTGTACACCCTCTGGTTCCTCATTAGCATGTGAAGGACAGCATATGCTGATGAAGCTGTTGGTGTATCTTGGACAGGTGCCACGGCAGTCTTGCACTCCCAGAGTGTTTTAGCAGGTCTGCTTCGTGTTTATTAGGACAGCCTTGACAGCTTCACTTCTCTCTTTTCTTAGTGATGTAATTTGGCTGGTACTGGCTTATGTTGTAAAACACAGAGTAAGATATGCTGTTGTTTTTCTCCAAAAAATGTGCAAGCATCATATTTTTTAATGCTTGAAAAGCAATCCAGAGCTGCAGCACATCTCAGTGGGTGAGCACCTACCATTGTCCTTGCCAAAGCTGAGAAAGAAAACATCACCTCTGATGGTAATTATAGAATAGAGGCTAGGCACATCGAGATTGATCTTTCTGTAACTCGGAGTATTGGGAGTGGTTAAAATGCTGAGAACCCCAAGGGCTGACGGAGTGGCGAGAACTCTTGCGTTTTGTCTGTGTGAGTGACCTGACCTGAACCCGCTGTGCTGAGATTAGAGACTTGGGCTGCTGCCAGCTCTGTCTGCTTATGCAAAGTGATCCAGTGTTTCACGGGCCACACGTATAAATGCACACACACTGTCCTGTGTTTCCTTTCTGCACTGCTGTACACCTCGAGTGGTAGTGAGACTTGACCAGAGTTAAAAGCACTTACTGAACTAGCTGCGGGGCATGACAGTTACTGCTTTGGCCTGTGCCTCCACCTTTTTACTAGCGCGCTCGGACCGAAGCTCAGACCTCAGTGATGTCTGCTGTAATGCAGCAATTATTTGTACGGGAAGTGATATGCTCTCTTACCTCTCTATTTCCTGCACAAGCGTGTGTTTGTCTATTTGGTCAAATGTCACATTCCATGTGGATTTGGCAGCTAATGCACATATTGTTCCAGTTCGAGTTCTCTGCTTTCACTCCTTTTGCCTTTCCTGTTCATCTCCTCACCTGAGATTTTAAACTGATTTGGATGAATTACATAACCACATTTTTTAATGCAGATATGTCTTTTTTTTCATAATTTAGTGAAAAGCCTTCCCAAAAGAGTGGAGGTTATTGTAATAGTAACAAGGGACTAAATCCTGAATGGGATGTACAGAAAACACATCACAGACACACAGGTGTTTACATTCTTTTGGCCATAGTGTAGCTTAACCATTATACTGTTTCACTGTGCTTCAGATTGTAAGGATTGTGAGTCTACAACAGAACAACATAAATTAATTTATATCATGTTAACTGTATGTATCACAGTATAATACTTTTTTCCCATTTATTCAATTAATCATGTTTGATTATTTTATTCTTTTATTTGGAATAAATAAATTTTGGCCCTGCCGTCTCCATATCAACGTCGCAACTCAACATCGGGGACGTGTTGAGGCTAGGCATTACATACCTGGGACAAAGAGCGCTGGCCAACTCTCTGAACAATGGTTCTCAATATAATTAATTACATATGTGACATTATAGTGTGTAATTTGAGAAACGAGATTTCTGGTCATATGGATTGTCTCTGCCAATAGACTGAGTGAAATATTAAGAGTACCGGTATTGGTCATCCTCACAGCATAATTTATGTTTATGTACTACATTTAATAAATACAGATGTGTATTTTAACATTAATAACCATAAAAAGCAAAAAACTTGTAATTTTATCCCATGGATTTTTAGCGGGGGCTGAATTGTGAGGGTTAGCAGTCTTTTTTTTCCCCAGAAGTGATGTCAACACGTTGGATGGGGTTGACATCTCTTGTGAAGACAGTGAGACGTTACATTCTTATGACTGTGAGGACGAGAATGCTGCCAGAGATGTGTGTGACGGTAAATCCAAAATGGCTTATGCAGTTAACGTTTTGCGAACTTGGCTTTCCTGTCATCAGTTGATTTAGGAACAATAAGAAATGTTTTCCGTGAGTTCTGCGCTTGTTGTTTGTGCAGTTCAGCACTGGCCGATAACGTGTAACACTCGTTCGCACTTTGAAATCGGGCATGGACTGATGTTGCGGGAAGGAACCGCTGATGATATACGTGAATGTTTTAAATAGCTAGTAGCACTAATTCACCACAGGTGCCCTTTAAAGGACGTGTCTTAATTAACAATGCAAAATCATGTAAATTGTTTGGTTGGCGTATATAAATACATCCACGGCTTGTTTTAACTAATACACACTGCGGGTTTTAAAGCCAGCTGAGAAACTTCAGTGTTTTCTGAACATTCCCGAGTACGCTCACATCGGAACCGAAGTTGGTCACGTGACGATGTGACGTAGATTCCAGAAAACAACAGACTAGCTTCACTACAGTAAAATGGCGGCCAGCGATAGAGAAGCTCCTCCATTCCCTTCGGACGAGTCTTTTAGCGATGGGAGTGAGGACTTAAACAATTATTCAGAACCCAACTTACTTACATCGGACAGTGACGAAAGTGTCGATGGGGGATTAAACAATTTACAGGCCCCGGTTATAGAGCCTTATCGGTTCGAGCCGGTAGCCCCTCCACAGGCTGCAGTTGCTAACAGCACGGAACTCCTGGTCGAGCCCATGGATATGCAAATGATGGCTGTGAAAATCATGACAACAACATTGACTGGTAAGAATTATTTCTATGTTCCGTCCGGAATTAATCACAAGCATCTAACGTTAGCGTTATTTATTAATTAGTCCTACAAACATGACAAAAACAGAGGCTACATTAGCACTGTGCTAGTAATAGTATTAGTACATGTAATGTGTGTATATATACACACACACACACACACACACACATATATATGTATCTACTACTAGTATGAGGGCGGATTAAGCTGAGCTATACGTGATTAAAAGAAAACGTACCCTTCTAAAATTCAGCGTAGTCACAGTTGTTCTCCGTCTCTCACTACAGGCACCTCGGGCTGTGCACGGGTCGGTCTTCACGGGGTGAATACTGGGTACTGCATTTCCTCGTGGATTCCACAAATCGTTTCCACTTCGTGGATATTACAGGGTCAGTCGGCCACTGATGGCGAGAGACAACTCGGTGGGGGTTGTAACTGTTCTCCGAGTAGTTATTGCTACACCCGCCAACAACGCAAGATGTCACCATTTCGAATGAATCGCTTCCGCATTGAAGTGCTTTCTGTAAGTGACGTCAGCAGTCAGTTTCGGCGGAAAATGCAGAAGAGAGCGTTTTCGGAAGTATTCGGAGAGCGGGAAGTTTAAAGTGTCCTGGTTTATTAAGGGGGCCAATGTGAGTGCAGTACGACCCGGGTGCACTCTAGTACCAACATTGTTATCACGTCTCAAAACTCGTGTAGGCGCTTTGTTGCTTTAATTAGAGATATGACCAAAACTTCCCATCATACTATAAATAATTTCATATCCTGATATGATACGTACATCACAATGTAGCACATTTTCTGTAAACTCAAAGAATAAATTATTAAGCAAATAAAAACAAAGCAAAGCCACTTTTTAAATTTAAAATTGATGTAGTAGGAAATTTTATGACACAAGAAAATTGTAGAACTTGTGTTTGTTTTTTTGTTTTTTTAACCTCCATGATATGAACAGTATAGTAAAATCTCTACCAGTGGACAAATTATACTTTCAAAATGGTTTATACCATCACTCCGCCCAACCCTAACTCTTCCCCATATGGGTCGGGGCAATCTTGTGAGCAGTCACGTATTGTGTTTTCTTGCATTAAGGGTTTTTTAGGCAGTGGGTAAGCGGCATGGACATCTGTATGGCGGAGTGTAGCTTCTGAGGTGCTAGGATGAGGATTTAAGGAACAAATGCACATCAGCTCCTGAGCAGAGCTGTTCGAGGGGAAGTTCGTAATGCTGCCTCATTTCATTTGTGTCATTATTAAAATCAGATCAGAGCCTTTTTAAGTAATAAGTAAAGGAGAATAGAGCAAACCAAGACGATAGAGGCAAAAAGTCTTCAAAGTGAAGAGGGACACTTGTAAAGGTGTCCCTCTTCACTTCTATTAAACTTCACACATCCTCCCTTCCAGCTTTCACTGTGCTTCCATTACTCAATAATGACGTCATGTTCAGGGAGATAGAGATGGAAAACAAAATTGTGAACACAAGCCAGAAAATCATGGAATAGAATCCAGTTTTTAATAGAGGAAAATGTTCGCTGATCTGTGTGTGTGTGTGTTTCTCTCTCTTTTTTCTTTGTTTAAAAGAACGAGTGAGCCTCAGTGAGTATGTTAGCGGGGATATAAAATAGATCATATCTATATAAAGTATATAGACGTGACAAAGTGAGAGGAGCGTTTCTGCTGGCTCAGCAGAACTACGGCGTATTAACTCATTGGTGCAATCTGTGTGTTTGGACACGCTGCCAGACTGAACCCTGTAGGTGGCAAGAACACAATCTGCTTTTGATGCCTGGCCTCTGCGGCTTAATCCCCAGTTCAGTGTTGGGCTGGAACTGATTACTGTTATGCAGTTAAATAACATTTCATTTAGAATACTGATATCATCTCAGATATTCTAAATATAATCATTCACTGAGGAATATTCCCATACTCAAACACAATAGTTTCACTTGTCCTTTCAGACCAGGCTAATTAATTAGTTACTGCAGTGTCTCAGTGGCTGCTCTGCTCGTCTACCTGAAAAGTTATGGGTTCAAATCCAGGATTTGAGTTCAAGTCCAGACAGTGAGCAAGCTCCCACTTTTGGACTCGTGTATCCCCCTTAGGTGAGTATCTCATTGAACGCTGAACGGTTGGTGACATCAACGGTTCGCCACTTTTTTAGTGACTTTGAACTAATCACCAAGCAATGGTCAGGCAGTGAGATATGAATTGGTGATTTGCTGACGAGTTTCTTAGTGACGTTTCGGTGATATTCTGGTGAGGAGTTGATGGACAGTTCACAAACTGTTGGTGAATCCTTGCGTATAGTCAGTGACATTTTGGTGAATGTGTCATCTGCGCTAGTTGCTCTCTGACTGTTTGCCAAACACTCTCCAATTTGCCTTCCTATAGCTTTTGCGAAGTGTTCGCCAAGTATCTTCCAATTATCCTTCAACAAGTCGCCATATTCCTAATTCATAAGGGGGGCGGATGGTTGAATAAATGTTGATGAGCACAAAAAAAAGTTTGCAGATTAACAGTTGTGAATATTTTTGGACCATTTGGCGAAAAGACATGTTTGCCAAAGATTCCTGTCAGGCGTCTGTTTATGCTCTCCATCAAGATGTATCTTCTCCCTTAACCCTTGAATGTATTGTAAGGTGGACATCAGAGTGCTCAAGTTTAGTTGGCCGTCAATTTAGCGCTCGTAGTGATGAGTACCGTGCCTCAGCCCAACTGAAGTGTCCCCGAACTCACCTCTTCCAAGTGGTACAGCAGTGACACTTGGCAAATGAACCAGACTTTGGTTGCAGAACACCTACTGAGAATATGTTCTTAGTTCCAGTGTGTGGGAATCATAATGCTACAGTTTGCACGGACAGGGAAGGCCCACGTATAGGTAGGTGTGATAGGTGGGTGCCCTTACACATTTGGTCATTAATCTATACCAAATGAACAAATCCTTTATTAAATTCAATCTGGATCCAGAACTGAAATTTGTATGATCCTGCTTTACACTGAACCTTGCTGACTGTGCTATAGATGTGTAGCCTGGGAATGTTCTTCAAAGAGAATTATTCATCACACTAAGCAGAATGAGCTCACTGGAACAAATGCAAGGTGAAGGGCACACTCAGCGTGAGACAACCGATAAAGTGTGGGTTGTTTACTCACTGTTCAACCTGCCTCTCGTGTGTAGGGCACAATCCATCCTGCATCCTGTCACTGTCACTATAGATATAGATTCAGTGCCTTCTGTTGACATGCCACTGTGTCGGTGTGTGTAATTAAACAGCTTTTGTCATGTTTTTCTGCAGAGCCACAGTGGCCTGGTCATCTTATTAAAGAAATTATGCACATGTCTCTTTACTGCCATGGGTTGTGTTTGACAAGCTCCAACAGGGATTTACTGTTTAAATCATAAACGAGAGAAACATGCAGGCATCCATACGGACCTCTTGGAAGAGATCCTCTCCTCAGCCTGGAAGAAACAATTGAGCAGGCCGACGTTTCTCCCCATGCTGTCTGTCATGAGAAAGTGGTATTTCAGAGCAGAGGAAAAGAGCTAGCAACATACATCTCTCGCTTCAGGGGATTATAGCTGTTGTCATGTGCCAGAATGTATTTGGCCTCAGACTGTGTGCATCATCTCAGCTGTAATGCCTGCACATTGTTTTAAGGGAAAGTCTATATCATGAATGAATACAGCTGAGAAATCCCTGTGTGATTTATTTTTTAATTTTTGGTCTTGAATAGAGATGAATTTTTGCTGCTAAAATGAATCCCCAGTCATCTCTCCTTCCCATTATGTGTGAAAAGTTGGCATTGGATACATAATGGAGGTTGGTGTAGTATTGTTTGATGTATTGTCGGGTTGTTGGATGGAGAAAGTGGGGCTGGGAGACACTGATACTGTGTATGCTTCTTGTATCCCAACAGTGAGTACAGTCTGAGACTGTTCTATGCTGGAGATATGTCTTTTATCTTACTCAGTATCGATGTGAATCCAAGTAGTGTTCATTATTTTTTGTTGTTTTAAAACCGGTTCAGAAAAAAGAAGACTGTTTTTTTTCTCGACGTAAAACCAGAACAGGAAGATGCAAAAATGGACAACAACAAACAGCATTTTTGTTTGGAAATAGGAAAAACAAAGGAACAGGGGGTTGTTTTATCTGTTACTGGAAATGTACTGTAGTGTAGTTCCTCCAGAATCCCTGGTTAAACTAGCTGCACTTTAATTCAGTGCCACGGCTTTTAGAAACTTAGCAGTTGTAATGGCAAAAGTGAAAGCACGCTTCCAGGAGCTTTTACAAAACAATTATTTTAAATTAATCACTTTTTGTTATTATATAAATAACAATTATTTGCTAAGGTTGAGGCAGATTTTGATAAATAGTTCCCGAGACGGAACATCCAGGGGACTATTTAGAGAAACTTAAAAAGCCTGAGGCGAATAATTGTTTTAGTATATACTACATGAGAACATGAGTAAATAAGGTTTTTATTTTTTATTTTTGCATTTTTAAAGTATGACAGTGGTCACACTCATCTCATTACAACATCTTGTAAAGTTTGAAAAAAAAAAAAAGTCTTTTTAAACTTAAAAAAAGTGAGGTCCATATTGCATAGCTCTTTTTTCCCTTTTCATTTTCTAGGATTTAGGAATCAGTTACTGTAGCAAATCATGAGTTTTATCTGGACTTTTGATTCAAGCATTATCCTCAGTTTTCCAAGGTGGATAATTTCATTACTGATATAGTGATAGCAGACAATGCTGTTCCTGTGTTGTACACTGCCCGACCAAAAAAGGGTCCCACACACTAATATTTTGTTGAATTCCTTTTAGCCTTGTTTATAGCACGTAATTGCCATGGCACTGTTGCATCAGTTTGGATAACATCTTACCCACTTAAATGCAGATGAATGAAGCAGAACCTGTTGCCTGCCATCCTACTCTGTTGCGTTTTCATGTTAATACATGTTTACTGTATATCAGAACATGTTTGAGTAACAGGCATTGTTAAATATTTTGTGAATGTACATAGACCAGGTCTTAGGAATGTCAGTCATGCATGTGTCATATGGGGGAATCTTGGCGGCAGTGTTGGCTCAGTGGTTAATGCTTTGGTTACTAATCAGATGGTCAGGGGTTCAAGCCCCAATACTACTAAGCTGCCACTAGGGTTGGGCAGTATGACTTTATATACCGTTTTCATGGTATAAATTGTCCATCGCTAGATATTTTAAAAATCGTGTGAGTACTTTGTTGTTTAGCACATGCAAACCCTCACTGATCTGAGCATTGTTTTAAAATTTTGTGGGATCATTTTTAATATAGAAAGGTTTTTGACTAATTAAATGACATAAACAGTCTTTTACTGGATGCTATCTGTATGACAGTAAATCTCAATGATGGAAGGAAATTACACATGCAGAAAAAGACACACATATGTAAGGACATGGTCCTTATCCATGCCATTGAAAAGCCGGGCAGAGAGACTTAGCACCCTCGACCCCAGGTTTGCAATGACTAGCTGCAAACATGTATGTGAAGCTGCTTTGCGACATTGTCAAGTGTAAAACAGGCTGTAAAAACAAATTGAATTGAAACATGTCACCGACATAGAGGTGTCATGTTTTTATGGAAAATTTAAAAGGAGCTTCATAATGTACTTTGTGTTGAAACAACTAGGGATGTGATCAAGCTGCGCCACATAGCCTTACATGATTTTTTTAAAACTCTTAAATTGTTTTTGCGTTAAACTTAAAGCTAGAGTACAAGATACTTTCACACTAGTTCATTTTGGCAACCTTTTGTAATTAAACAAGAAGAAATCTCCAAGAAACTCAAGCGTTTTCTTTTTTGTTTGTTTGTTTTACTGGACATATAGATTTTGTTGATGAGATTTTTAAATTGCACTGTCAGACTGAAGCCAGGCTAGTCTGTTGTTTTTATTTGTGTAGAAATACAAGTTCCAAATAAAAGAAGAAAATAATCAAAAGTGATGAAAGCACAGTATGGTCATTTGAACTATTAACTGTGGGGAAAATTCTATATTGTGATGTATACCATTACCATGATATAAAGTTATTTATACTGCAATAGAAGATTTTGGCCATACCACCCACCTTTGCTATCATTGCTGGGCCCTTGAGAAAGGCTGTTATCCCTCATCTGCTCAGTTTTATGCATAAGATTAAGTCACTCGGGATAAGGACATTTATCAAACGCCTTACGGTTCTTGTAAACTGGACTGATGGACTCATTCAGGTTCATGGCTTTCAGTTGCAGTCATCAGGTGATTCTTTTTTTCCAGTTCACATGAAAAAGAGAAAATGTATTTCAGAGCTTAAATGACAAAAAAAAGCAAACAGCATGAGATAAAGGTGGGGAAGTGATGAATAAAGCATAGGCTGATGGGAAGATGAGTAAGAAAGCAAAAGAAGGGAGTGACGATTAGCTTGTCAGGTCAGTGGAGAGCGAAGGCTCGCTCGGTAAGTGTGAGTAAGCCTAATAGTAGAGTTTTTTTATCATGCTTTATGGAGCATTAGGTGTGGATAATGTGTTAATTTTTAAGTTAATTATAATTTCATTCTTTTTTTAAAGCCATTGTTTACTTTACTGATCATTTATTTCATAATGAAGCTTCAATGCTTACCCTGCAATAATTTTGTCAGTGTCATCATTCAAATGCAGTGGGTGGAATCTATCATCCAAGTGAATTAGATCAACCTTCTTCATGACTTGGGATGTGCGTGTTCATTCTTACTGATTGCTGATAACGTTTTAAGGAAATGGCATAGGATCACCAAATTCAGTGTACAGGTACATCTCGGGCAAATAGGGTGGGGATTGTATATGGGTCGCCTTAACCTTGTTTCAAATTCAACAAGTCACTTTTTATATATTGGACTTGTCAAATGGTCCTGCCGGCAGGATCGTCTGGACCCCTCTGGTATATTTTGAAGATAAGATAATATCCCCTCAAACAAGGGCAACATGGTCATCGCACAATGTCATCGTTTTGTCTGAACACAGTTTGTACACTTTCGCATATTACCACTTGTTTTTCTGAATATTTGCAGCTTTCTGGAGAAAAAGATTTGACAGCCATAAACAGTTACATCAGATCCTTCACTCAAAGGTAGGCATTTACCACCGCTACAACATTCAAAATATACAATGAACAGTAAAATAAACAGTTCAGTACATAGACGTGTGAGATAGACATTGAATGTGATAGACATTCAGTAACTAGATGTGGTAAAATAATCACTCGAGTATATTTAGATGTTTAAATAGTAAAGATTTATTGCACATAAAAATTATTTATTCATGTTTATCATTTGTTGATTTTACAGTCGTCCACTCAGTGCTAATAATGAAAAATACCATGACTGGTACAAAATATATATTTTAAGTAATAACTAGTTACCTGCTACAGTGGCTTGCTAAGAAACTCTCTCTTGGCCTTTTGAATCTCTCTCTCTCTCCCTCTCTCTCTCTCTCTCTCCCTCTCTCTCTCTCTCTCTCCCTCTCTCTCTCTCTCTCTCTCTCTCTCTCTGTCTCTCTCTCTCTCTCTCTCCCTCCCCCTCTCCCGCCCTCTCTCTCTCCGTGTGTGTGTGTGTGTGTGTGTGTGTGTGTGTGTGTGTGTGTGTGTGTGTGGGGACAGGGCTTGAATGTCCTGACACTCACTCCTTCTTGCCCCACACATTGCCATAGCAACACTGCAAACAGTGGCCCGAGTGCAAAGGTTGGGTGATTATAAGTGACACGAGAAAATCCTGAGGGCTAGAAACGGGATTGCTACCATGGCCTGCAGGATGAGCGTGAGAGCTATCAGACCTCTGACACAGATGGACAGTATTGAGTGAAGGAGGTGGATGAAATCAGAATGCACAGCAGTCCTCCCATATAACTGACTGTCAGCCCTAACCTTGACTAACTGACTTCTTTTACAACATTTTCATTTTCTGAACACACACACACACACACACACACACACACACACACACACACAGAGTACAAGTCAAAATTTGTGACTGTGGCAGTGGTGGCTCAGTGATTAAGGCTACGTTTGCTAATCAAAAGGTTGAGCAAGGCCCTTATAACCCTCAGTTGTTCAGTTGCATGTAAGACTAGATAAAAATAAGCCTTCCCGGATTCTCATCAGAGCCCAAACGTGGAAATTTGCACTGTATCAATTTTTACATTTTTTTTTTAAATCTTTCTAACCATGCTCAAAATCTCTGAAAATGCCTCAGACAATGTTTAAATGACACAGAAGGCGATTCGGTGTTAGATGCTGTGATTGTGAGATTGGTTTAGTTCTGTTTGAAGTAGTTCTATTTTCTACAGAGTTTTGGAGCTGCAAGTTCCAATGTTCATTCATTCATTCATTTTCTGAACCATTTAACCCTTGTTAGGGTCTCGGGGAGGAGACTCTGGATGAGGGCAGAGTTCACCGTGGACAGCTCGCCAGGCCACCACAGGGCAGAAAAATGCTGACGGCTATGCGGCCTACTCTTTACGAAAGTCAGCAATGGTTCCTTTACATGCCTCTCACCATAGACAGTGAGAGGCATGGCCGGCCTTTGATAACCCAGTTAACTGCACTGGGTGGACAGCAGTGACAACCCGGTGATAGTGGTGCTTGAACCCCCGACCTTGGGTTCAGTAATGCAGCACCCTACCACCGGGCCACCGCTGCCACTGCAAGGCTGCTGTTCTATAGACAATTGTTCAGAGTTTGACTTTACTACATGTTAAATATACCGGTACATGTAAAAAGCTGGTCTCTAGGGTGTATTGTATAGCTTCAATCACTTTACCGACATTTAGCTTTAAAAGCTTTTGGGCTTCGACAGTCACCATATTTCTTTATGAAAAACATTCATAAATAAAATAAACGTGTGCCTCATTTAGGTTTTTAAAAATTTCTGATGAGAAACCGGGAACTTTTTTTTTTATCTGGCCTCAATGTAAGTCAGTCCAAGATGCCATAAATGTAAAAAAAAGAAAGAAAAAAAAAAAAATTACCTTTGTCACACGCCGATTTGCTCTGCGCCTCTCTCGTTCTCTCTCTCTGCCCCTTCTCTCTCTCTCTCTCTCTCTCTCTGTGTGATAAGCCACGCTTTGTGAAGGTGTTTTAGTATATACTACATGGACACACAAGAAAAACACATTTTAGTCATTTTGATTCCTGCAGTTATCTACTCGGTCTAATGTACTTTATTCCCTTGATAACGGACCAATCAGATTGCTCTCTGACAGTTATTTGCCTCAGACTTGGTGACTTGGACTTCAGAGACAGAATGTCGAGGGGACTATTCAGCAATATTCATAGAGCCAGAGGTGAATGATTGTTTTAGTACATACTGCACGTAGACAAGAAAACCAAATTAAAATTAGATTTTGGTTTATTCTTTCATTTTTAAAGTAAGTAAGTGGTAACGTGTGCCTTATAACACTGTCTTCAAAGTTTCAGTGCAGGGAAACATAAAAAAAAGGTGTCGCTGTCATTGTAAACTTATTCAAAGTTTAAATAAGTGCCTTTTTTAACTTGAAAAACACGACAGCTGTATTGAATTGAGAAGGTTTTCTTCCAGAAACCAAAAGAATGTCAGTAGGTTTGGAAGCCTAAGGTTTTAGAGGTCGAGGTCCCATGCTGACCTGCTCTCCGTCCCTGTTTCTAGACCCTTGTTGACAATAGAGATTTTGTTTGGTACAACAACAATGCATTCATTGGCTGAGTGGCTAGGATGAACAATCATGAAAGAGAAGCAGAGTATCTGTGTTTAAAAAGAAAAGATGTAGTTAAACGTAACTGAAAGGAATTATGGGTAGCAAACCTTCAGAGTTTTTTCTTTTATATAGGTTGATGGCGTAAACGTCGTGTAGGCTAGCAGTGAATGCAGTGTTGAAATGCATGATGTGGCTCAACTCGTTGCTTAGTTTCTTTTCTTTTTTTTTTAATTAGTTTTTATTTTATTCATTTATTTATTTTTTTTTAGCCCTAGATCAGAATCATGGGATTGTTCCTTCTGTACTAAATTATGAATGTACATGCTGCAGGTCCTTCCGCATTCCATGTTCACAAAGCCTTCAGATTAATTGAGCAGGCTTTAGTGAGTTAGGGATTTACCAGTATTGTGTGTGTGTGTGTGTGTGTGTGTGTGGCCAATAAATGCTTACACACTATACCAGTTGTGAATTAGTCCGAAAATATTATTAATCTACCATTCATGTGTTACAGTCAAAACTACTCTCAGAGCCATGCGTTTATACAAATAACTTGTGGAGCGAACACGTGTTCAATGACCTTGCTGGTGTTATGGGTACTCGGTCACACGCATGCTCTGTCTAACCTGATGACAAAGTTGAACTTGTAATTATCTAATTAGATCCCGGCGTTAGACCTATTGGAAAGTTCCTGTCTGTGTAAATGTAATGACTATCCAATATTACTTTAGTACAGTTTCCTTAAGGGTCCAGTCTTACATAAAATATTTAGTCATGTTTTTGTTGCTAATAGTTCATGGTGACTTAATAAATCAAACCTTTC